>JAJOOE010019004.1:0-15614 GCA_036250405.1 Solanum raphanifolium | reverse complement strand
GCTTTGGCAACATTGTCCTCGATGATTCAACACCCAGACAAGAATTACATCGACCCTATCGATATAGAGATACATGATCAACATGCATACTGTTTTCATGTAGATGAGGAACTGGATGGAAAACCTTGGTACTATGACATCAGAAGATTGATAGAAGAACAAGAATATCCTGAAAATTCCACAAGCAACCAGAAACGGACTTTGAGGAGGATGGCCAATCATTTCTTCCTTAATGGAGAAATCCTGTATAGGAGAACTTCAGATTTAGGATTGCTGAGGTGCGTCGACGCTGCAGAAGCGACAAGGCTTTTGGAAGAAATACATGCAGGAACATATGGACCTCACATGAATGGGTTCACTTTGGCAAAGAAGATTCTAAGAGCCAAATATTTTTGGATGACCATGGAGAGAGATAGCATCCGATATGTGCAAAAATGTCATCAGTGTCAAGTGCATGGAGATTTTATACGAGTTCCACCAAATGAGCTCAATGTGATGGGTTCCCCTTGGCCATTTGCCGCTTGGGGCATGGATGTTATTGGACCCATAGAGCCTCCCGCGTCAAATGGACATCGTTTCATCCTGGTGGCTATCGATTATTTCACAAAATGGGTCGAAGCTTCGACATACAAGGCAATGGCTAAGAAGGTAGTGGCAGACTTTGTTTGCAATAACATAGTTTGTCGGTTTGGAATTCCATAATCAATCATAACAGACAATGCAGCCAACCTCAACAACGATCTTATGAAGAAAACTTGTGAAAGGTTCAAGATTGCTCATCGAAATTCCACGGTTTATCGGCCACAGATGAATGGAGCAGTTGAGGCTGCAAATAAGAATATCAAGAAGATTTTAAGGAATATAGTAGATTGTCATAGGCAATGGCATGAGAAGCTACCATATGCTTTGCTCGGTTATCACACCACAATCAGAACATCAACTAGGGCAACTCCTTATATGTTGGTTTATGGTTCAGAAGCAGTAATACCTGCTGAGGTGGAAATACCACCTTTAAGGATTATCCAAGAGGTTGGTCTCGACGATGTAGAATGGATACGTAGCAGGCATGAACAGTTGATGCTCATCAATGAAAAGGGGATGGACGATGTTTGTCATGGACAACTCTATCAGAATAAAATGACCAAAGCCTTCAACAAGAAAGTCAGACCTCGACAGTTCACACCGGGGCAGTTAGTATTGAAGAAGATCTTTCATCGTCAAGGAGAAGCCAAAGAGAAATTTGCACCAAATTGGCAAGGACCCTATATGATTCATAGAGTACTCTCAGGAAGAGCGGTAATCTTAGCAGAAATGGACGGCAGAGTAAGCACAAAGCCAATCAATTCAGATGCCATCAAGAAATACTACATCTGAAGACCTCAAGATTAGCGCTTATTTTGTGTACTTTTGCATTTTTCAATGTAACAGAACTACGTCTAGACCTGACTTCCCACGGTGGGGTACGTAGGCAACCCACATCGGATCCAGTCTCCCTTAGAAAACCCAAAATCATCATATCCATGTATTTAGAACTACGCTCGACCTGAATTCCCTCGGTGGGATACGTAGGCAATCCTTGTCGGATTCGGTCCCTTGCATTTTTCACTTTTTTATTGTATTTGAACTACGTCCTGACCTGATTCCGCTTGGATACGTAGGCAGCCTAAGTCAGGCCCGGTCATTGCATTTCATATTTTTTTCACTTTCCTATTGTAATTCGAACTACGTTACGACCTGATTCCACTTGGATACGTAGGCAACTTGAGTCAAGCTTGGTCATTGCATTACGTACTTCTATTTCTCCCACTTGTATTCGAACTACGTTATGATCTGATTCATATTTTGGGGATACGTAGGCAGCCTGAGTCAGGCTCGATCAATTCTTTGCATACCTTTAGGAAACATTCCTCATAGTTAGCGTAACCTCAGAATATTGAAGAATATCGATCGTCGCAGTGTCAAAAAAAAAGCTAGGAAAGCTTCATCAGAAGGGTAAAAGCTACATGAGGCCTACGTTGGATATAGTCAACAAAATGGAAAGCTCGATGGACTTGGGAACATGTCATAATCTAAAACGCTGGAGAATTAATATATATATATATACCTAATATATACGCAGTATACTTATTTTCTAGAAAAACAAGCTAATTCTTTTCAAAAATATTTTTTCCACTAATCCACCTACCAAGTCTCTAGGTTAAGAAACTATGTGCGGTACTGACGAGGTGTCGAAGGATTCTAGTCACGAGGCTTCAATCTGCAAGTCGATGCAAATCAACGCCCCCTCCCAAACTAAAATTTTCTTTGAGTGCAGGAACACAAGAATCAAGAAAATAACATCAAGTCTCGGGGCATGACCAAAACCGCCATTCGATTTCTCACAATCGTGAGCCAAAATACTCTTTCTCTACTTCATTTCCCGAAAATACTTCAACTTGCATCTTATGACTAAAATATATTTTGTTTAAATCTTTGCAGGTACGCTCAAGATCTAGATCAAATACTGAAGAAAAGAGGTCCCTCGTAGGAAAATAGGATGTTTAATTTTCTGTCAAAATAACTCCACCAACTGGAGCTTGTAACAAACGTCGTCAAACTCCGCCATTCGGAGGCTGTACATAGCAAACATCGTCAAACTCCACCACCCGAAGGTTGTACTAGCAAATGTCGTCAAACTCCGCCAATCGGAGGCTGTATATAGCAAACATCGACCGAACTCCGCCAATCGGAGCCTGTATATAAGCAAAGAAGCAACACTCCGTCAATCGGAGACTAACATTGTAGCGACGTCACTGAGGCTCCACCGACCGGGGGCATGCAAGCATAGCGACACTGTCATACGCTAATAATAAACTTTACAATACAAGCTTTACACAGCCAGATACAGGCTTTTAAATTACAACAGCCCCGCCAGCCGGAGGCTTTACATTACAAGTTTTACACAGCCGGATACAGGCTTTCACATTACAACAGCCCCGCCAACCGTAGGCTTTACATTACAAGTTTTTACACAGCCGGATACATTCTTTCACATTACAACAGCCCCGCCAGCCGGAGGCTTTACATTACAAGCTTTACACAGCCAGATGCAGGCTTTTACATTACAACCGCCCCGCCAGTCGAGGGCCTCTACTACAAGTTACTTTACCTACATCACACTCACAACACAAAAAGAGACGTCAACAGTCGTCTGAACATCTACACTCTACTCTTTACATTACTATCCAATTTATAATTTTTGAACCGCAACAGGTACTTTTCAGCCTTTTACATGTTTTGCAGGACAGAGCATTACAACGAGGAACTCCCTCTAAGCAGCAAACTATGGCAAGTTAGTGCAATGCTAAGCATCACTAGCTACGTCAAGGATTCACTTTCAAAACTCAACTCAACTCAACTCGATTTTCAGAAGTTCAAATTTAAAGTTCACTTATAGCTCTTTCATGTCCCAGTTCACTGTAACTCGACACTGGGGCATCCTTTTGAAAAATCGTCTATCTACCTTGAGTCTCCAGTAAATTGCTACGGAACATTTCTCATTCAAGTTTCTTTAGAACCATATCTCATCCCTCTATTCGTGCTAATCTCTTCATACCTCACCACCGAAAGATTTCAGTATTACCATAATTCGATATTGGGGCAAATTTTTAATAAAAATTTGCTATGCTCTCGACTACATGTGGCCTGATTTCTCATGAAACCTGAGATATGTAGGCAACTCAGGAGATAGAGTTCAACCATAACTCCATAACCATTCTTGACAAGTTATTGCTCAAAGTGTATTTTGGTGGGTCGCCTAAAATTGGATAACGTCAATATTTCTTTGTCCACGTCTTCTTTACTCTCTTCCATGGACAAAGAAAGGGGAAATCTGTTGACACCCAATTTTGGCTCTCCACATTTAACTATAATAATAATAATATATGTGTTATGAAATTAATTGTAGGAACACGAAAATATTTATTACCTCACAAATTTATTTCATTTTTTCTTATAAAAATTAAATATATTATATCACTACTTACTTTCTCATTTTTTTTATAAGTGTCGTTCTTAAAGAATTGAATCTAGTTGTATTCAAATATAATTTTATTTTTGTCGCAATGGATATTTTTCATACATTTTAAAAAAAATTAGAAAGCTTAATTAATTAATGAGTTACTAATTTATATTAATTTAATTTTAAGAATGACTAATTTTATCAAATAAGCTAATCTTGCAAAATAATTATCTCTTATGGCTATTTAATAAAGAAAGTAGTTATAATTTAAATGAATTTAATTTGATAAAATTTGGCAATCCAAATCTCCTTAAACCGGCCAATCCGTGTATGGCACGTAGGCGAGCACATGGATTGTGCTTCTTTAGCTTAAATCTTGACCCTACAATTAAATCTAATGGTCCTAGTTAATTAAGTTTTTATCATTATTTAATATATATATATGTATATTTTTCTTTTCATTCTGATTTATTTTAACCGTCCGATCAAACGATCGGACGGCCCAAATTAAATCCCAAGTTGTTTTCTTCTTTTCCAAAATAGTACGCCGTTTCAGACTTGCCTTTCCCAAGAATCCTCATCTTCCCCAGATGCTCACCTCCTCCATGCCTTTTTCGACGTCTCCCATCAAGGTCGGCCATGAACCGTCGGAAAACAACAATATCTGGCGGTCTCCAACATCATCCACTCCCCCATCGCCTCACAACTTCTCCTCCTTCCCCAGGTGCTGCCTTTCCCCATGCCTTGTCATTCCTTCGTCCCGTCAAGTTCGGCCATGAACCGCCGGAAAACAATAATATCCGGCGGTTTCTTGCTTTATGTCTCCTCTATCACCCCTTTTGATGAAAAGAGACACCTTATGCCGCCTATGCCTGATCCCAACGCCTCCAAAAATTTGAAAAGTTGATGTCGATTTGATTTTAGTTGCAGTCCTCCGCCCCCAATGATGTTTGGATTTCAGATCCAACTTTGAAGTCCGATTTCACCTATAAAAGGGCAGGGTCTTCCCATTCGAAAGGATCAAGAACAGAATCGAGAAAAATCCAAGAACACCCAAGAATCGACTAAAAATCATCTAGAAAAGGTTCGAAAAATCACCCAGTAGTAGAGAAAGGACAACAAATTTTAAAGTTATTATCACTGTTCTCTGTTTTCCTTTCTTTTTCGCGTTGAGGTTCGAGAAAGTTTAAAGTAGAATTGTTGACGTCAAAGCTCTTGTTTGCTGCTCTACACAAGGTTCGTAATCTCCCTTATTTCCTTTAGTTTTTCATGAATCAATTATATTTGTTTAAATGTCCCCATCTTTGATTTAGTTGGGTTTTTTTTTTTTTTTTTTTTTTTTGTGTTTCCAGAATCTTGCCTCGGTTCAGTTTGATTTGAAAATTAATCTGTAAGTAGTTTGTAAAATATTGTGATACATGTACCTTGTTAAAAATTCAGAATTCAAAGAAAAAAAAAGAGATGACTATGGGTCTTGTCTTCAACACAATATTCTGTTAACAAATCAGTGCCCAAAGTTTATTAATATAAACTATTGAATTTTTGAGAAGGCTATATGACGTGTTAAATGAAACTAAACGGATTTGGATATAACCATCCCCCTTTCGTTTGAGCCTAACTAGGCTGGTGATTGATCTACTCGTTTTGTTGCAGGTGTTAGTTTTGAAGTGTTACGATGCTAACCTGTTGTTAAAATTCTTAAACTAGTACTTTCGATGATCGGCTTAGCTTTACTCCCTCGTCAAAAAATAAAAATAAAAATTATTTTTGCAACGTTATTAGATTAATTTGCCATATGACTAGATGTCCTTATTTTCCTATTAAAGCATGGTGTGATTAAGGATACCAATACCCTTATGTTAAAATCATGTTGGAGAGCAAATAACCTGGTTACCTACCTTATTTTACATGATGTAACTAAGTGTCGAGCTTTGTTAGGAAAGCGTTATCATGTCTAACTTGAATCCCTGTTACGTCCCATCTGTTCGTACTAACAATTCAGACGTCTTGTTTATAGGATCTCATTAAGTTTAAAATGACTATGCTATTTCGAGTGGTTAAGCATGTTTGATATTTTGAAGTCCTGTTAGCATAAACTTTGTCCTCTGTTAAAGTTCTCCGTTAAGAGACCAATGCGAAGTCCGCTCCTCTCTATCTAATTTCCGTCTTTGATGTTTAATACGTGAAATTCTTTCTTCTCTGTCTTGACTTTGTAATGCATAAGCATTGTCAGAACTCATACAAACCAATTGGATTAGCTCTTACTTTAGGATAATAGATTTTGATCTATTTTTTTTCTCCTCATGTTTCATATTTTCTGAGGAATATTTTGCTTCTTGCTTCATAAATGTTGTTAGTCAGGTTGTTATTCACCATGTCTAAACATCCATGGCTCTTCCTTGTTTCTGCTTTATGCCTATTTTGGGTGATTAACTCGTCTAAACTTACACTTTACTCTTTTTTCACAACGTGTGTAATTATAAAATTCAAGCATATAAAATAGTTAATATGGATCATGATCCTTGTTCATGTCAGTCACAATGTGTGTGTGTGTTTAAATGCTATATATGGGTAGGAGGACATCATTATGTCCTAAATTTGAGACAAAATTTACCTCAATTACCTAATGGATATTCTGGTGTTTGTTTGAAAAAATTTTTGAAGCCTAAAGTGCAATATTTGCTTGCTGAAAAATCTGCCTACAAACAGATCTTTGAATCCCCTCTTTCTATACCCGGAAATAACAGAATACCTTGAAATCTTATAGTAATATGAACTAGTGAGGGATGACTGTTAGTTTATCATTGAGTTCTTCATGTATTAACAAGGATTAAAGCTTTAAAATCTTGTATCATATATCCTTAAGTCCCTTTGATCAAAGATACGACTATAAGAGAACGAAATGCTAAATGAACCTTAATACATTAATACTAGGCTGATGCACGTATCTGTTGATACACGACTGTTTCGTTTATCTCATGAATTAGATAGATGAAGTTTACTTTAGACATACCCAATAATCGGTAGAAGTAGTTATAGTATCCTCTCTTTATTTTGTATAAACCATGTAAATATTTGTTGCACCATTTGTAAATATTTGTTGCACCATTCTTCAGAGACCATTTGTGTTTACCCCTTTTGTTAGCCTCAAAAGGATGTGTATATATCTATTTTTATTCTCCAACAGGCAATTGCAAACATACTTAAAGATCACTTTATGGTGTATAAAATATATTAAAATTATGTACGCCAAATTTAACTTACAGAAAGAGGTTAATCTGTAGAAAATCATATCGATTAGAATGGGATTGCTGATACAAGTTAACTTAAATTTGGGTTAACGGATGACTACGTGAAATTTATTTTGATTTGCTTTCTTACAAGTTTGAAGCTCATTTACTAATTTTTATCTATTTTCTTCGCACATGTACACTCGGGAGCGCATTTGGAGTTGTGATACGACTCCATTCATCTGTCCCAAATCAGATTTGTGCTTATCGATATATTATCAGCCCGTGTCTAGAGGCCTTCATCGCGTCAATAGTGTCCTACGCTTCCTCCCCACTTCAAAATTTCACATGTTTTATAAATACATATATGTGTTGCAATTTTGACTAACATTTTCCATATCAATGTTTTATATTTATATTTATGCTTGCTTTTATGTTTGGGTCTATAGAAACCAATTGAGAACGATAGTAAGACATAGTCATTCTTCTCCCATCCCTCTAGATATTAAGTTTAGTACAACCATTTGGCTTAGGACGACACTTTCGAATTTAGTTTTCATTTGTTACTTATCATGTCTTTTGGTCACGAAAGCTTAACATTTAAAAGAAAGTGAACCTGAGAGGAACCCATTTTTTAGAGTATAACGTATTCATTTTAGATCTATTTTAATAATAAAATAAGAGTTAAAAACAATTGTGTAGCAATTTTATAAAGTGCAATTTTTTTTTTTGAGGTGCCAACGTACAGATTTTATCCTGAAAATTGCAGAATTTTGAGGGGTAAGAACTGCAACTTTAAACAGCCCGGCAGTGCAGATTTTAGTGCAAAATATATACATTTTTTTTGGAGTAAAATGCTATGCTATGAGAGTTTTTGTGATGCGGCATTTTTGGTTCAAAAAATGATGCATTTTCAATCTCAAAAGAGTGCCGAATTTGAGCTCAAAATGTGCATGATTTGAGCACAATAATGCAGATTTTTAACTTTAAAAAAACTGCACCTTTAACAAGCTTTACAAAGCAGATTTTTTTTTTTGTTTAAAAAATTATTTTTTGCATGACTTAAAGTATAGATTTTTGGAGCTAACCATTATTCTTCGAGATTTTAAAAGTACAATAGTTTGGGGTCCAAATGTGCTTTAAACACTACTTTCAAAGGAAGAAGAAACATGATTTTAAAAGGCCAAAAATGGATGTTAAGTTTGCTAAAATTGTTACCCTTTTTCAATTTTTAAAATTTACATACAACTTAAGTTATTTGTTTATCTTAAGGGACAGGAAAACTCATCATTTAAAACTCCCAAATAAATTTGAAACTAGTTTAAAGGCTAAAGTAATTACCCTTTAGAAATATATTTAAGGCTAAGATATTTACCCTTTAGAAATACCTATTTTTAAGAAAACAAGTAAGAAAGTAGGCCTATATATTTTAACAAAAAATAAATATAACTATAGAATAAGTCCCAATAGCTAGACCAATTTTTATATTCTTTAAATCATCCTTTTATAAAGAAATTATGTTTACTATTATCATTATTGTTATTTTCAGATATTGTTAAAATTTCTTAATACGTTATTTGAAGATTTTAGATATGCTAACAGGTTCAAAATACAAGGTACATATATATTTATATGTCATACGCAAAAAGGTACAAAATCTATATTTTTTAGTTTTCTCTATACGTAACTTATTATTTTATTTTTTTCTCATATCTAATATCACTTTTATAAATGCTATTTATTTTTTAGTTATAATTTATAAATCCCTGCACTTTAATATACACATTATTTTTCTACATATCTACACTCCACTACTATCTTATTTTATTTTTCACGTCTTAATGAAATAACATATTTTCATAAATTCAACATCTATATATTTCTTGGGATAACTTTACTATGATACATCTATATTTTTTTAACATATAATAATTAACATACTTTTAAGTACATCTATTTAGTTATTTATTTTTACATGATAAAATACTACTATTAAATCTATTTTATAAGGCATATATATATCGTATCTTGTATTTTACTCTTTTCTTAAACTAACCAATTAACTTATCATTGATTTTAAAGCAAATAAATAAACAAGTTTTCCTAATCATATTTTCCTAAATTGAGTTTAAGGACTATCTTCATATAGGCTCTAAGGGGTGCTTAATACCTTTCCCTCGAGTAACCAAAACCCTTACTCAGAATCTCACTGGTTTCATAAATCAAAACAAAGTTTATATGTACATACATAAAAATGGTTTTCCTAATATTTTCCTTAAAATTTAGGTGGAGACTCTAAAACAAACAAAACAATTTTTTCAAAAATCAGAGTGAGAACCATATTATGTTGTGAACTGTTTTGATCGGTTCGAAATAGGGTGCGACAGACGGTGGGTTACTTTCAGACCCTAGTGAGTATATGAGCATGGTAGGTGCTCTTCAACATTTGACTATGACGCATCCAGACATCGCCTATGTCGTGAATGTCGTCTCTCAATTTATGCATACTCCCCACACCACTCATTTGCATTATGTCAAACACATTTTCAGGTATTTGTAGGGTACACTATATTATGGTTTGTCTTTGTCTGTGTCACGACTCGAAGATCATTGTTGGTCTCCAAGCGAACCCTCATCCTCGATGACTACAAGCGGAAGACTAACTCAAACATGCAAAAGCTTAAAAATTGAATAAAATTCATGAAACTTAAACACAAGCTTTAACTCAAAAGAAAACTGAATAAAAATAAATTATTCAACTCGCCATAAAATAGGCAACTTAAGTATTTAAAACATTTAATAAAATAAATAATATAGACTTCTCAACTATACTGACTATCTATGAAGCCTCTAACTGATAAAGATGGAAGTCGGGACAAGACCCACGATATCCTGACTAAACTGAAAAGTAAATAAAATTCTTCGAAAACAAGGAGGCTCACCATAGCTAACTCGAACTCCTGGATGTATCAACGAATCTCTTGTTGATGATCCTGAATACATGTGTCTGCATCATGAAAAGATGCAGGTCAAATGGCTCAGTACGTGGAATGTACGATGTAAAGGGAATTCTAAAACATAAACATAAGCTTGAAACTTGATAAAAAAAAAAGGAAACATATTACCTCTTTTCAAACTTACTCAACTCAAGAAATACTCAAAACTACTCAAACTTACTCAACTTAGAAGATTAGATACTTAACTCAAAGATATGATATTCGACTCTGGGTACTCAACTCTGGATACTAAACTCAATATAAAGCAACAATACATATGCAATATATGGAAAGCTTTATAAAACAGCAAAGGCAACTTAGTTCGTTAAAGAAAATGCAATAACAAACTCAACTTTACTTATATAATAAAGTAATATAGTTTCTCTGGGAGTTTCTCTAACCGACAACCACCACTATGAGCCTAAGTGGTGATACAACGTCTTGCCCACGCTTCCAGAACTGTCTTATACTTTGTCGTCATATAGAACGCTTAACTTAGTGGATCCACTAGCTTATGCTAAAAGCACCTTAAGGAGTCATCTAAAAAGTATGATCCTTTACTACCCATGATGACTACATGGTTTATGGAGACGTGAGTTATCTGAACTCAAACTCGTCCCTATATCGGTGCTCAATACTACTCCCAAAATATCTTAGCTCATATGTTTGTAAAAACAAAACTTCTTTCTTTGGTTTGAGATAATTACTTAAAAACTTAGCTTAAAATCTCTCTTGGAATCGATGTTCCTTTTCTTGTTCAAAACTCTTTTGGAAATCTCAGTTTCCTCTCATCTTAAATGTGAAAACATTTACTCTTGGGAATACTTAGTTCCCATATATCATTTTAAAGAAAAAGAGCTTTACTCTTACTCTTTACTCAACTTCAAAGTTTAAGTCTTAAAACAAAGTTAAAACGTTTGTAAAAGACTTTTTAAAATATGGTTTATGCCGAATTATGGACATGAACGACTCAATACAAGGTTTCCAATAACCATAGACAGAACTCAATACTTGGAACTCAAGAACTTCAATGATACTACTCATTTCAAGAATGCTCAACTCAGAGGGTTCATGTGGAATTATGAGCATGAACTACTCGACTCAAGGACTCAAAGGTACTTTGCATCTCAAGACTGCTCGACTTATAGGGTTCATGCAGAACTATGAACATGTATAACCCAAATCAAGGACTTTATGGCTAACATGTAATAGTCCCATGATTAATCTAAAAAAAAAAAAAGATTAGGAACTCAATACTCACTCTACTCTTAACTCTCTCTTGAATGTGAATTATGAATTCAAGAGTCATGGTTCATGATATGAGGAATCTAGTTGATAGTGTAGACTCATGAATACATTCTCCTCACTCTCATTCTCACTTAGTTGAGTCTTGAAACAGGTTATTAGAAATTGTAGAAGACTCCTCAGAAGGACTCAAAGGGACTCTCTCAAAATGATCGAAAGAACTCTCAAGACTTAACTCTTAACTTTACCTTGAATTTGAATTATGAATTCAAGGTTATGATCATGTTATGAATGATTTATAGGTGTTTGGATGTATTTTAAACTGATTAGAATCAAAGGGAGTGAAGGTACACTTAAAAGGGACTTAAACGGGACAATCGATGGAAAATGAGTAGGGGCAGGCGACCTTGGCGCGTTTTGGGCGCTGGGCACCAGCCCCTAACTTCAGAGACTGCATATGGGCGCACTGCAGGGGTGCCGCCCCAGCCCCTTGGGCGCATCTGGGGCGCGCTGCCCCAGCCTTTACCCAGGTCAAGTTCGACGAATTTCGCCTCTCATTTTCTGATCCTAAATCGCTTTTTATCGATTTATTTTCTCAAGTTTTCCTTAAATTCAATCACCCAACCTAAGTACACACTAATCCACTCAAAACAATTACTTTAATCTCAAGATATCATCAAAACCCCAACAAAACAAGATTTAGAATGAAATTCAAGAACACATATCAAGAACTTAAATCCTTCAACTTTTTGAGAATGAAACTTCACTGAAAATAATATGTTTGGCGTGTGGGTGAACAAACCCAACACTATGGAAGCTTACATACCTCTTAGGGATCAAACCCATGGCGACAATCCGCAACAACTCTCAAGAATTTCGACGAACGCTTTGATCCTTTCTCTTTTCTCCTCTTCTTTTTTCTTCTTTTCTCTTCTTGAACTCTCAACTAAAACCCTAGGTGTAAACTAGGATTATAAAATTGAACCTAATCAGATTAGACCCCTAAAATATTACTAAAAATGAATTAAATCTGATTGGGTAAGAAAAAGACCAAAATACCTCTCTAAAATCCGGTTTGACTTTCCTTATTTAGACAGCCCAACTTCGAAGGGACATATCTCCCTCATACGAAATCGAAACTGAGAAAACTCCATGGCGTTGGAAATTTAATTCAAAGATCTTCCCTACGGTATCTAGTATCACACCTAACTCATCTTGAGCTAGAAGTTATGGTCGTTTGAAGTCGACCCAAAACTCATACTTAGCTTAACTTGCAAAATTTCAAATTTTGCTATTTCCAATTTAATTCTATTTGGAACTCAAGGTGCTACATCTAGTGACCTTAACACTTAATAAATTTTTAATTCCTTGATAAAATCTCACTCACTACGAAGAACGGTTCGAGTCTTAGTTCGAATTTTTTTTTGGGGTGTTACAGTGTGGCTCTTTATCCACCTCCATGGTTATTTCCTATTTGAATGTTGATTGGGCTGGCTGTCCTGATAGTCGACGTTCTACAACAAGATCTGCTATTTTCTTGGGTCCCAATCTTATTGTTTGGCGTGCAAAGAAGCAACCAACATTCTCAAAATCTTCTAACGAGGTTGAGTACAGGGATGTTGCATACATTGTTGCTGAGACTTGTTGGATTCGTCACATTCTTTGTGAACTTTGTGTCTTTATTCGTGGCCCTATCCGCATGTTGTGTGACAACGTCAGTTCCACATACATGACTCATAATCTGGTTCTTCATGATCGCTCAAAACATATTGATGTTGACTTCCATTTTGTTCGTGATAAGGTTGCCCAATGGGATATTGTGGTTCAATATGTTCCCACACACTTGCAATTAGCAGACATTTTCATAAAGGGTCTCTCCTCTTCTCGTTTTTGTTTCTTACGAGACAATCTTTTTGTCACAGTTGCTCGTCCAGATTGATGGGGTGTATTAGAACATAAATAGAGTCATTGTACAATTATACTTGGTAGTCTACAAGAGTCCTTATAGTACTTATTGTCTTTAACAACTTAAACCTTGTACGATTGTTTATTAAAAATTTGAGGCTCACGAGAAGAGCGTAATGTGCAAAAACATTACTTTACATAGTAATGACCCTCTAGGTCATATCCTCTTTACAACATTATTTTGGTGTTTTGAGCTTTCCTATAGACCCCAAGTCATTTATGACTTGCTGGAATCGATAGTTCGGTCACTTGGTTGTTCATTTGGTTTTTATGCTAATTTTTGTAGTTTGGAGCATTTATAACTTAAACAGTTCGGTCAAAAATTCATGTAGACGACCTCAAAATGATATTCTGACGGTTCCTTAGCTAAGGAACGACGAGTGGTCTATACGGTATTTAGGCACAATTGTCCTTTAAATATGCGCACATATTATGATAAAGTTTCACTTGGGTCATGAATCCGCTTGGACATTTGGTAAGGTAAACTAATGGTCTTAATAGGCCATGGGTATTCAGACTCTTAGGTTTGCATGATGTATGTTCCTTAAAAGGTGTTGGTTTAGCTCTATCTTATGTTGAGAATTGGTTTGTTAGACACAAGGTTCTCGAGTGAGTCACACGAAAATAAATCCGGACACCCCGCGCATACGCCAACTCTCCTAACTTTTGGGATTTTAAAAGAAATTTGCGGGTGCGCAAAACACACCTTGTGTGTATGTGTGAGTTTTCTAGAATTAGAGGAATTATGAACGAAATGACAGTTTATATGAAGCAATAACAAATAAATGATTTATATAAAGCGATAACAAATAAGCAGTTTATATCACCTAAACATGAAAAACAAAGTATTAGGCAATTAAAATAAGACAATCAAATGTTAAAAGTTTAATTATCAACCTAAGTCTGTTATGGTTTAGAACCTAAAGTCTCCAGCAGAGTCGTCAAGTTATTATACCCCATTTTAACTCGAGGTCCAAACGATGTACAACATATTGGTGATTCTTATGCTATTTTAAAGAGTCGACCCCTAATTATGTTAAGGGTGAATTAGGACACCTATTTTGCTAAAGTTATGCTAAAATTAACTCTATGTTAAGTTCTACCTAACCTTATACAATTCTAGGTAAGAGTTCTAATTTATCCTAAAGGGAAGGGGTAAAACATCTTTTATGATATGTTAAAAACAGTTAACTGGTCGAACTTAGGTTAATTAATTTTAAAAACTAAATATGGGTGCTAAAAGGTTAAATAAAAGTCGAGTAGGCAAGTTAATAAATATTTTAGCATTTGAAAAACTCTTTTGTATTCACATTAGAATGGTGAAGATTAAAGAAAATGTTATTTGTCTAAAACCATTTTGTTGTAGATCGTAATCCATGGTTATAAGCAAAGTAGTAGTAAAGAAAAATGAGTTTAGACTAAAACATATTGTTTGATTGACACTGCCAAGTTTGAACAAAACTTAATAAATAAATTTAGTGGGTTTGAATGGTGCAAAATGAAGTGTTTAAAAATAATATGCCAAATGAAATTTATAAAAGTTAAAGTAACTATAAAGGTTTGTTTCTAGATAAAGGTATACAAACCCAAACATCTATATTATGTTAGCTAAATAAAAGAATATAATCAAGTCACATAAGCAAGTTTAACATGTAAAAAATAAATAAATGTTAATGCTAAAATATAAGTTGCCATGAGTGACTCCAAGCGAGACTCGCTTGTTTTGCTTGCTATTAGGGTAGTCTAAGATGTCGACTCCATACGTGGGTATGCCAGTATCGAGTCTATGAGACTCTAATTTTGCTAGAGTCTTGAATCAAAGATTCCGTTTTTGCTCTCAAAGTTCATGCACGTAAATAAAGGGTAAAGAGATTAGTAAAATGATTCAACTTTAAATGATAGCGAATAAATGAAAAACAGAGCCAAGTAAAACCATATGAGGAATATATTATCCAAAAAATAAAATATTTAAATGTCATACAAGACCACCTTCCAACTGGCAACTTTGACACCAACTAAAATAGATTAAAACATAACATCTTTCTTACGAATAAAACAAACTCAAGTCTCATCATATTTTAAGCTATAACTCCCTAAAGGTTCATGTGAAAACTTGAACCATATATATATATATATATATATATATATATATATATATATATATATATATATATATTT
>JAJOOE010019002.1:0-16336 GCA_036250405.1 Solanum raphanifolium | reverse complement strand
AAACAGAACTTAATTCAGTTTTGAAAAGTTAGAATACGCTTAGGGCTTGGAGAAGAGAGAAAGAAAGAAAGAACGGGAGAAGAAGGCAAGAATAAGCCAAGATCATTCAAGATTGCGAGTGGAATTCGTCGGGGGTGATCCCTATTAAGGTATGTGAGATTTCTTTCGTGTTGGGTTAGTTCACCCACACACTAACTTGTTTCAATTCAGCGAAATTGGAGTTGTTTGAATGTTAAGAAAGTGAAGTTCTTGAAGAACGTTGTTGAATTCTTGTGGGTTGATTGTTGAATGCCTAGTGTCGAATTGATTCATGTTTCCAGGTTGTTTTGCAAGTTAGATTGGTTGTATATTGAGGGTACAATTGATCCTAGGGGTTTGGGGAAAGTACCATGGAAGTTTGGAGGGTTTAGAGATGAAAAACGAAGGAGAAAAGTTGAGAACACCTGGGTACAGGGGTTGGGGCGTCTAGCGCGTCACCCCAGCTAGAGCGCCCCACCCATCTCTCTGAGGTTTGGGGCCTGGCGCTCCACGCCTCTCAGAGCGCCAGGGACGCTCGTTCTCCCCATTCGTTCCCCACCTTCTCGTACGTGTTCCTAAGTGATGTACCTATGTTTCCTAGTCGATTCTAACATTCTAAAATACATCTAAACATCATGAAATCATCCATACACATGAGATCATGAACCTTGAATCCATAATCCAATTCAAGAAAAGTGAAGATCAAAGTCAAGAGAGGTAAGAGTCAAGTCAAGATGAGTTCTTAGAGTTTGAGCCAGGTAAGTTATTCAGTTTCTTTCAGATTCCTTCTAGCCTATGTGTGGATTAGCATTCCAACTCGCATACTCGTACATTCAATGTACTGATGCCAGTTGGACTGCATCTTATTATGATGCAGACGCTGGTAACGAGGATCAGTATCTAGCACCTCGTTGATCCAGTTGAGCAGCTCAGAGTCAGTGGTGAGCCTCCTTGCATTCCGGAGGACTCTTTTATTCGCTTTCAGTCTTTCATTTATTAGGATGTTGTGTGGTTTGTCCCAACATCCATCTCAGTATTTTAGAGGCTTCATAGACAGTCTTATAGTTATTAGTTCAGATGTTGTTTAAGACTTAAGTGCCATTTTGGCCAACTTATTATTCTTTAAGTTATTATTTGAGACTGTTTCAATGAGTTAAGTCTTCCGCTGAGTGAAGTAAGCTAGGCCAAGGGTTTGCTTAGGGCCAAAAATGGTCTCCGAGTGCCAGTCCCGCCCAGGGTGTAGGCTCGGGGCGTGACAATAAATTTTAAAATGAGTCATATTCAAGAATACACTTGTGAATTCGAAGAATATTATTACAAAATATTTGATAGTGGCAAGGAAATGCTACCATATGTTGAAAAATATTTTCAAAAATTACCAGGCTTTTGGACTAAATATTTTAGAGAAGAATATGAAAAAAAAAACAAATAAGGTGATACCCTTGGGCAAAGGATATCTTTTCTAAATAATAGACTTGAACATACAAAGGAAGGCCAAAAGAATTAACACCCAATTATATTGTCTAGATACAAATGCAGCAACCCAATGGGGATGTAATGACAGGTCTTATAAGAAAAGAAGAAAGCTCAAGAAAAGCTTAATCAAAAGGAAAAATATTTCCAAGCAAAACTATATACCTAAAAGAAGGTATTATAGAAAGAAAAATAACTTCAAAAGAACAACAGAAAAATGTAAATGCTACAACTGTGGCGAAGAAGGTCATAAAAGTTATGAATGTAACAAGAAAAGAGTAAAAATATCCAAAATTGATAGACTAGAAATTGATTCAGATTTAGAATCTGTAACATCAATAAAAAGTGAGGACTTCTATGAAGAACTCTATGAGGAATACTCAACCAACTCAGAAGAATCTGAATAAATGAATAAAGAAATACAAAAAGAAGAAGACAATTCAGTTCAAATTTTGGAATCTAAAGAAGATCAGAGGGGATACGCCCTTAAAACAACTTTCGATGGAGAGTTATTTAAGAAAATCCAAGGATTATGATTAAATCTAAAAACTGAAGATAATATATTTAACAAAATGCAAAGAATGTTTGCAAGAAATAAAATTTCCTATCATGAATATCAAGAAGTAGAAAAGGTAATAGAAATTTCTCAAACAACAGGAAGACATAAATTAAACCTGTTAACTAAACCAATGATAGAACAGATTCTTAGGAAAATCCCTGAAGGGAAAAGAAAGAAAATGAATTATGTCCATTTAGGAGGAATTCAAATCTTAGTCAAATCGACTTTTAAAGAAGGGATTTGAAATAGGAGCATTTACATCTAGTAAAAAGAAGAGCATGGATATGTCTATTATTTAGAAAAGATATCCTTTGCCCAAGAGTATCACCTTCTTTGTTTTCTTTTTCATATTCTTATCTAAAATATTTTGCCCAAAAGCCTGATAATTTTGAAAATATTTTTCAAGATATGGTAGCATTTCCTTGCTACTATAAAATTTTTTATAATAATATTCTTCGAATTCACAAGTGTATTCTTGAATATGACTCATTTTACAAATTTGTAATTTTTCTAATTGCTCTTTTGCGATTATCCTTACTTTTACTCTATTTTGGGTTGTGGTTCCTTTGCCACCTAGAAATTCATTCCCTATGAATTGCACAAGGTTTCTTATTCCCTCTTGAAGAGATTTTTTAAATCCTTCAATGGTATTGTTTTTGATGATTCCCTTTGCATCATCTGATAATCCTGTATACCAGTTGCTTACTTTTCCAGTGAAAGTGTTTATCATAATGATATATTTTTCTTCGTCAGAATAACTTACTCCTTTTCCTAGTAGGAAGAAGAGAAATATGTTCTGAGCCCATATATCTAGATCTAATTCTGGTTCTCTTTTACAATTTAGATCTAAGAATTGGGATGTTCATACATCTCCTGTTGGGAGTCTGTTAGGCATGTATTTTGATTTATTATTATTATGGTATTGACTCATGAAGTCTTTATTCTTTTTTGCCTTAGGTGCAAACTAGTTTTCCATATTTGCTTGTTGCAAGATTTCTTCTTTTATAGAGTTTGATCCATCCCCGATTTCAAATTTTCCTTGGGGTCCTCTTGTATCTCCTTTGTTCATTAGAACTTTTAGTTTTTGATTTGAAAGATGAAGGTCTTCTAATGCATAAACTAGTTCATCTAGTTCATTCATTTCTTTGTTTAGGGTTTTCACCTGTTTCAATTTGTTCATCTTCAGTTTTTTCTTCTAAAGTCTCTTTTTTAGACTGTTCTATTTCTTTAATTTTTTGGTTTTTAAAAAAATCCTGAATGACTTTCTCATCAAGGGTTCCTATTTTATATGAACTTTTGTTTGCAAATTTTTCAGCTAAGAGTTCATTTATGTATTTTTGACTTACTTTTTTGTCAAATTTTTATGTTTTTTCTAGTAAGTTTGTAATCCTTCCACGAATATTTTCTCTAAGAGATATAATTTCTATCTCTATTAACTTTAGCCTTAGGTTTATTTGCTTATGACTTTCCACTAGGTCATTTAATAAATCTATAGCTTCCTTTGAACCCATTTTTCTTTTAATCTGATAGATAATAATCAAATGTATCTAGATAATCTATTTCATATTCTGAATAACCAAATGGTATGAATTCCATTGGAAATTTTTCTCTATATTTTTCATCTATGATTATTTGTAGAATTTTTTCTTTTAGGTCTCTATTTAACTTTATTACCTTTAGTATGTATACTAAGGTTTGGTCATCTAAATACCATATAGGTTTAATCATTTTGATTAAGTTTAATTATCTTGATTGGCTCTGATACCAATAGTTATTTGATGTCAATGACAGGGTATGCGGAATTTGAATGCAAGATTATGATTATGCAGTGATGTATGCTATGCTATATTAAGAACATTTCTTTTTAATATGCTTTTTGCATGTTTGTATTCAAAATACTCTTGTATTCTAAGCATTGACGTAGGCTATGTTGTATAAAGAACATTTCTTTTTAATATGCTTTTTGCATGTTCAAAATACTCTTGTATTTTAAGCATTTTTTCATTTTATGTATAGCTACTATGAGCTTTGTAGATCTTAAACTAGTATGCAGATATGTTTTTTTCATTTTTGGAATTGCCTTATCAATATGATGTAAGGCTAATTTAATAAATTTAATTTTATTGATCAAGTTAATTTTATAATATATATATATATATATATATATATATATAAAATTTAATTTAACTACACATCAACATAAGTTTAATTTAATAAATTTAATTTTATCGATCAAGTTAATTTTATAAATTTAAATTATATACCTCCTAATTATATAAATTTAAGTTTATCAATCCACAAATTAAAGTTTATGAATATCAAATTTAATATATAAATCTCCTTGAATTGATCATCGGTATTTCTTTAATTGATAATGTATTTCATATCTCTACAAATGATGAATAGAGAGTGAAATAGAGAATGATTGAAGAAAACATTCTTTATTTTACCCTCCAAATATAGAGATTATAGAGTAAAATAAAGGTGGATTGGAGATAGTTTTATAGGTTTTTTGTTTCCAAAATATTCATAATTGATAAATATGATCTTTAAAATCAATTATGATTAAATATAAATAATAAAACTTAAAAAAAAAAAATCATATAAAATAAAATGAAAAAGTTGATAGACTCCTTACACTTAGAAATAATTTATTGTGATTGAAAAACATCCTCTCTACTATATTATAATATTAGATAATTGAGATTTATTAATTAGAATATCAATAGTATATAGAATTTATAAAAATAAATTATGCATAATTTTATCCTAATATTTTTTATATAAATATAATGGTGGGCCCATACTTTTAATATTAATTACTTATTTTTTTAAAATTAT
Organism: Solanum raphanifolium; assembly: GCA_036250405.1. Classification (NCBI taxonomy): domain Eukaryota; kingdom Viridiplantae; phylum Streptophyta; class Magnoliopsida; order Solanales; family Solanaceae; genus Solanum; species Solanum raphanifolium. The sequence goes on along the minus strand of JAJOOE010019002.1, from coordinate 11,445 downwards.
TTTTCAATACCTAATATTAAATATTAATTAATAGGAGTATTTTGTGAAAAAAATAGTTATGTTAATCATTATTTTCTTAATAGATGAATGTGACAAATAAAATTGAACAAGAGAATATATACTTCAAAGTTATATCGAGAAAGTAATTTGTGGAAATAAATAAATAATGAGGAGAACCAATAATACAATGAAAATGTTATTCTCCAATTTGTTGGGATTTTTTGTGAAATCAATTCATATCAATTAATTTTAATTAATAACATATATAATTGTTTTTTAATTTAAATCTTATATTAAAATATTTGCTCTTACACTTGTTCATTTTAGCAAATTAAGTAAAAAAATATTTTCGCATAATATATCTTTTTTATTAAATAATTATATGAAATACTAATGTAAATTTTATTAATATTTGATAATTTATTTTTATAAAATAAAAATAAATCTAACCTATATTTTAATTAAAGAAACCTAATAATTGATCTGGTTCAATTCAATGTGGTTATTATTTTAATTTCTGGAATTTGACTATTTGAAAAACATCTTTCGCAAATGCATACTATACTTCTAAATAATTAGGAATTTAGATTTATTTAGAACATTAGTAATATATATAAATGTTGGGCCCGTGCTGATACGGGCCATTTTTTCTAGTATATATATAGAGATGTGTTAGTCCAACTCTTGTTGGCTTATATATATAGAGACTAGATGGGGGAGGCTCGTGGAAAGCACGGGCCCAATAGTCAAAATATTATGCTTGTAAAAATATTAATATTAATGAATCAAGGGTGATGGCTTTTGCAGAAGATGGATAATAACATATATTATATACTATTAGAAATATTCAGAATATGTACAACAGACGTCAGTATGATGTCGATTTGAACGATCTGCAAATACTAACTAATGTAATACAACCAAAATAACATAGCAGATGTTTCAGTTTTGGTATATAAGATTAGCATGTCATTGTTTATCATATGTAGAGGACGCCGGAGTTCACTTCTTAGTAGCTAATCTTCTTCATTCAAAAAACCATAGCATAGGGAGACTGATTCATTTTATTCTCCCTATTAAGCAAAAGTCACAAAATGGAGTGAGGGAGTTCCTGTAATTAGACAGTTTAAAGTCTGTCAGAAACTGAAAATATGGCAACACATAGCAAAACAATTTAAATATTAGCCTCCAAACTGGCACATTTTTAGTACAGAAACTGAAAAAGAGCAAATGGAAATTTCAGAAAGAACAATACATGGTCAGTTAACGGGGGTAGGGGGAAGGGAGAGCTAATCACCTAGAATGAGCAAAACTTTCAAGGTAAATTTATATACCCATTAGGTATCAAATAGAAAGAAAGTCATGGAATCACGATAAAAATGATAGATTCCTTGTTGAATCTCTTTGTGATCAGCTCTGTAATTAGTATAATTGAAGTTTGTCATTCTTGGAATCAATGTTTGAGAGTATAGATACTCCATAAGTGTATTGAATTGTTGGTATGGCAATAGTTCACAATTCATTTCCATAAAAATAAAACACATTTGAATGCTTAATAACTTGACAAACACACATAGATCACTGCCCAAAGAGGTGGTCCTAACTCTCAAGTAATCAATCTGCTCAATTGTTATAACTAAAATAATCTAATTCAGATTATACTTTCTTTCATATAAAGGAATTTAATTACATCAGTAATCCAACTCAGAATCATCAAAATCCAACACAGTTAAAAAAAATTGAAATCCCAAATGAATTATAACTTTGACGGAAGAGAAATGTAGTTGGTTGTAAATTCTTCCAGTAGTATACTTTTTGGATTTCAAAAGAGTTGCACAACTTACTGATCACATTATGAACGATATTCTTCCAATACCTCAATGATTCTACCTTTACTTTTTAAAACTCTGTTAGTTTTTTTTACCAGAAAATTTTCAAATACTTCTAAATATTTCTAATTGTTAGTCATTGTGACTTATAGTTTCCTGTGAAGGTCAGATGTAGACTGACCTTTTACACCTTTTTAGTTGGTGTGGGTGGTTCAAATTTCGGCGTCGCATTTGAAGAACCAGCTGCAGTAGTTGTTGCCATCACCTCCACCTCACTTATTTCCAAAGGCCTTATCTTTTTAGAATTCCTATCAGTAGTGCTCTGCGGAGTATGTTCCTTTTCCATGTAGGAAAAAATAGACAAAGTTGCATGTGTGTTATTTGAGCTTTCCCAAGATGACTTCCTTAGCTAAATTTGAAATAGTTTGTTTGACAACATCTCATGGACATGATTAACAGACAATGATTGCCTCTGTAAATGTAAAGAGTCACAACAAACTCTTTAAAACTAAGCATATATGCTAAACTGTTTCTGCTCAAGATATATGGTGTTGTGACAATAGATGTGTACAAGTAGCCAGCGGGAATGGGAGATCACCTTAGCGCAAGTTATGTCAAATATGTCTTTCGCTGTCACGGAGAGTAATTTTTCTCTCAATTCACCAGAGATAGATGTTGTGGTTGTAGCAGTACCATCAATAAGATCAATTTGAAAGATACACCCGAAATCATGGCAAGTTTAAAATTTGTGTATAATATACGCTATATTTTGTACAAACTATAATTTACAAGTCAAAAGTATAGTTCCGAGGCACTAATGTTGTTTTCCGATTGCATTTTGGACATTCAAAATCCTTTCTATCCTTTGTGCGCTTCTTCTGTTTGCATCCTGAGCATTCAAGCACACAAAACTCTTGGAATTCATATAATATGGCCATTTCTGCCTCAACATAGAAGAGTCCCATCTGTCGAAAAATATCATATACATAATACGTCTTAAATTACTCATGCGTAAATATAATTTGTTTTTATTATTTAGCTAAAGCTAGACAATCAGAAAATTAATAAGCATACTCTCAAATGATCAACTTGAAGTATGACTTATAGAAACTGATGATGACATTTCTGCAATAGAGATAACTTGTTGGCCGTCAGGAGTCACTACCATGGGACGGGCAGATGAGCTTGTTGAGGTTTTCTCTGACGCACGACCTAACAACATTGTTTTGTTTTCTTTTGCCCTATTGTTACAACAACTAATATGTTTAGTAAGTTCTTTACATGCAAATTAAAGCTAGATAATAATGATGAAATGTGAATACCAGTTGATGAGTTCTATTGCCTGTGGGTAATTAGGATCCACACGTATTGTTGAATTGAACCTAGCCTTCAGTGACAACCATGTATAACACATAGCTTGTACAATGTTTTGTTATTATCTAAAATTATGTTGGTAAAAAGTTCAACGCATCTATACCTTGATAAGTAGAGATTCATATACTCCTTCCGAGGATTACAATTAGATCTGCCTGTGTTGCCATTCTAGCTTCAATTTCATTTCCTTCTATTTCTTCGAAATCCTCCCATAGAGTGAGGAGAAACTAATTTTTCCTGAGAACGTGAGGAGAGAATACTAAGTACCATGATAACGCCCAGACGATAACTGATGATTCGATCAAACAAACCAAAAAAGTGTTTACTTATTCAAAATCTTTTCAGAAAATGGGAAAATAGAAGGTGAAATGTTATACTTACTGATTGTCACAAATGGTAATTTCTCGACACTTTTGATGACTGCGACCTGCGTATTTGTGAGGACCACAACGAAGAACGATTGCAAGTATATCTGCTTATATAATATATAATGAAATGTTGTAAGTGTGTGTATCAGCAAACATGTATATTTTAACCTAATAATAGCTATTACGATCGATATACCAATTTCAGCAGCAGAATCAACCATCATATAAGGAATGCGGTCAAAGGTTGTGATATTCAGCTTGGTTGGTGGTGGAAGTGGTTTCTCAAGTTCGTTAGATTGGTTGATATGTTCAATTACTATTTCTTTGTCAAGAACCCAGTAAAATTTATGTATTGGCTTGCCGTATGAAGTTGGCGAGACTTTGACTTTTGCGGTAAAGATGAGATAGGTATTCATGAGTTTAAGCTTATCTGCATACTGCTCAATTTCATCGGCATACATTACTGCCTTAATCTGGCATTCCTGAGAGTAAGAGTTATAGAAAGTTGAGATTAACTAAGCTGAGATTAACTCTAACTACTTACCAACAGTAAAACCAAGGAAAAATGTTCATCTGAGGTAAAAAGAAAAAGAAGAATATTCATAAGATAAAATATAATGAGCTCACCTCTTCATCTTCCAAAATCAAATTTTGGAATCTACATTTCTTGTCAGGACTTTCTCGCGGGCGTTCGATTTCCACAATTTGAACTTTGCAAATCCAATCTCGTGTTGCTAATTCTATTCGGTCGATGTTCAATATTAGTACCATGTTTGTACGAAATATATTTAACCAAACAGTAGTATCTGCATGATAGCATGACTATTGAGTCAAAGTCCTTTCTTTTTTGTGGTTGCATGAACAGGGGCAATTAAATTAGGAACATGCAACAACATAATTGCCCTCCACATACTAAAAGTCAGAAAATGTAATGAAAACACAATATGAATATTTCGAATCAAATTCAGAACATGTAAGAACATAATTATCCCTAACTTACTGAAACATTAGAAAATATAATAAATACCCCCAAATCTGTCTGCTGAGTAATAAAATTGGAATTTTAAGTGAAAATAATAACTCTAATTTTGTCCCATTTTGATTTTCTCCTTTGGTGACAAACAAAATCTGCAAGAAAAATTGAAAATGGGAAGAGGAAAACATGAAAAGGGGAAAAAAATACCTGAGAAAGGGAGAAAAAGTTTTTCTTCGATGGAAGCCTAATAAATTTGTGCTCTATGAGTAATAAATATATATAAAAGTACAGGTGTCTTCTTAAAAATTGATGGGGTTTTGATAGCCAATGAAATTGTGCCAAAAAAAAGACAAAATTATTACATTTCATAGTCAAATTTGAACAAGCTTTGGTCTAATTATTTAGTGACGTGTCTCGTGGAAATTTGATGGGTTTTGATAGCGAATGAAATTGTGTCAAAAAAGAGAAAAAGTTATTACATTTGACAGTACAATTTGACCAGCCATTGGTCGAAGTTTCTTTTTGAACTCCATAATTACATAACTTATGATTTTCAGATGTTATTCACAGTACAATATAACTTATGATTTTTAGATGTTATTTACAGTACAACAATTTGAACAGCTTTTGGTCCAAGTTTTTTTTAAGGCCATTATATATATATATATATATATATATATATATATAGCCCTTATAGAAATTTGGAAGCTCTTTCATTTATGTTTGTGGAGGAGAGTGAGATTATGTAATTTCCTATATTTGTTTTGTTTTTTGTATTATTAAATTGATTGATTGAGGAAGAGTGGAGAAGAAATTGAGACTTTATAAACATGGAGTAGAAAATAAAAGTGGTGGAAATCACTTATCTTTGTTCAAGTATGTGTATTATGTATTTATGTTGAGTGTGATCCAGCGAACGATGATTGCGGATATGACTTAAGAGGCTAAATTGCTATAAAGTTGCCTCTTAGGATCTCTTTGAGAATTAAGAGTTATTCTAATATCTTTTTCATTGTTGAAAAGGTAGAGTGGATATGCAAGATATACAATAACCTCAATAAATTACTTCAAACTGGTTAAAGAATTTACCCAACTTATGAATCTAGCGTATGAGGCGGCACATCTCATTCTATCTTTTTTCAACAACGAAAATGCTACCAAATAACTTTTAATTCTCAAAAAAATTTGTAGAATTTGTATTATCAATTCAGTCACTTAGTCGTTACCGAAATTTCTTGCAGTGAATTAATCATTCAAAAGGATACCTGGAGAAGTTGTTAATTATGTTTTAGATGTCTGCATAAGCTATATAATATGCAACTATAATAATAAAATCAAAGCAGTATATTATCTCTGAGGCCCTACTGAAAAAGTGTTGAATTTTCTAACAAAATGCTCCGTCGTGAAGTAAGTTTCAACTCCTGTCAAAGTTGAATTTTATAGTTGGTATATCTATACATAAAGCTTCCATCTCTGCAAAAACCAATAAATTACTACTTAAGATAGGAGATATCTGCTTACCTGAACATAACAAAATTAGTAGGACTTATTCTTTAAATTAGGGAGGACCATACAATTTGCTAGTCAACTAGGTCAGATATACTTGGTGATTGACACGTTCCAATTCGTCTAACGCTTCGGAGTTTGTAACTGCATTCTTGAACAACAGAAGGTCTAAGTCTCGAAGCAACGGACATCTTGCATATTGAGCATAAATGCAATATAATTTCACAAGTAGGTGTAGATTCTACACCATTGATCTTTAATAGAAGTAGAATGAACGATTTATATGGTCAGCAAGAGAAAATTAAGTAAGGCTTACAAACAATATTTAGTTAAGAATCCAAACAACATAAGTTTACACTAAAGAAAATCATTTAGGCATTTTGAATATCAATACAAAATAGCAATATATATATACCAATCCATCGAAGATCTTTGAAACTCTGAATTTAGCACTCTTATTACATTCAGTTTGAGATGAAAGGACATCAGATAGTCTCATTCAAACAAAGAAAGATAGGTAATGGAATCTATCCAAGACTGAGACAACATAGGCGGAAGGAGCTTAGCGGACAGCTAGACGATTAAAGATCAAGCAAGCGGATGCAATCAAATAGCATCACCAATGGATCTAGAAAAGAGACATATGACAATGACAACTCCAACATGATGCCATAATCCTCTTGGTCAAGCATTTTACAAAAGTAACATATTTTTTACTATAACCTGCATAATGTGAAAATAAGTAGGGCGAGCCTTTCAAATTAGGTTTCACTCATATATAAGAAGATCTAATCTTTAAGCAAGCTTATAGACCTCAAAGGTTACCATTTATATATTAGTTTTAGAGTTATTTATTTCACATACTTTCAATCATTTGTAATGAAAATTTTAGACTTCAGCATATCAAACAATTAATTTTTCTTCTTGGAGGAAAGAAATTTATGAAACACTGAGGCAAGACTATGAGAATGATATAATTGAACTTGACATTTAAGCATCACTGAGAAAATTCATAAACAATAATTATCTTATGTACCAACATGGGTAGAACATATCACTTTCTTTTGTATGTGTGAAGTGGTCATAATCATCAACATGGCTGGAAGCTAGCTCATGGCTCATCAACCGTTCTAAATGAGTTTCTTTGTCTTACCACTATTTAGATACTTGGTCATCACCTTTTTGCCAAGTGACCCAAATCGAGGGATATTTCAAAGGAGCATGGCCTTAAATTGAATTTAATCGGTCAATAGTATTTGTTCGAATCAATTAAACATTTAAAGCGCAATAGATGAAAATATTTAAGTGAAGCAGTTGTTTCAAACAGTCTTAAAGTACCCTTTTTTTCACGAAAGCGCAGAGCAATAATGAACCCCAACCAACTAAAAAATGCAACAATAGTTTGGCAAAAATGCAGCAGTTCTTAAGCCTCAATTTCTGCCTAAAGTACCACAGTTATCATAGCAATATTTTTGACAATATGGCTGAATTACAAGTGCAGTGAAGTTTAGCTCACCACATATCAACCATTGGCTCAAATTTGGCAAAAAGTATATCAAATATCTTAGTTTAAAATTCAGCAGTAGTAAAAGAAAAAATACAACAACCCGGGATCAGAAAACATTACAAAATGGAGCAGCAAAAGGCCAAAATGCAATAGTGATTCAACTTCAAAATGAGGTGTCAAACTGTAGCACTCAACCTCATCAAAGACAATAATTAATTCTCATCAAAGACATGACGTAACGATAAACATGCCAAACAGAAGCTAAATAAGTAAAGTTGTTTCATTGTTAGCCTCAACATATTGTAGCAGAAAAATGGCCAAAGTGCTGAAATTGTTCATCAACGGCAGCAACTATTATCAACAACATCAAGGCACAAATTTGCCCAAAACACAAAACCTATATTTTTCTATTAAGTAAGGTATATGTCGAAATACACCTATATCAAATTAATTTACCTGAGAATCTGCTCCTGCAGATATAAGGACGTTGAAAGCATTCGACAAAGCAAGCCCATTTATTCTTTTATGATGTCCTTTGAGCTTTGTCTTTACTTACACAAAGGGATCATACTTGAAAGGTTGTTGCGGGCATAAATGTTGTCATAGTCTGCATTTGCAACAGACAGAATATACAGATTAGTGGAAAGAAAAATAAAGCAAAATAATATATAACTTCAGGCAACTAATTCCTGATTTATAGCTTCTTAGCTGAACTGTTAGGCTAAAGCTAATGAAATGTCAAATTCGAACAGTTGTAAAAGTATCTATTAAGATCAACTAATATCATGTGGTTAAAGCTATAATTGTTTCATGTAAACTAACACAAAGTACATATTAATTTACTTTGTAAATTTGGAACGTTAAGGCAACGAAAGAGCTGGAATAACCAACATACTATCTTTGCTAGTTTATTTCCCTAGTTCCTTCACTATCAGGGCAAGATTCTTCCATTAATTCGAGAACTCAAAAAAATGTTCTTTTTCAGTAATCAAATATCTCAAAAAGGAAGATATTTATTATTGGACAACATAAGAACAGTCAAGATAATGTGATAAGAAGCAAATCTAAGTCACATATATTTCAATCGTATCAATTCAAACGTCACAGGAAAAAATAAATCTCAACTGTACGTAGTTAAGAAGACTGGCCTTTTCTTCAACCCTGCGCTTGAATAATCGAATACAACTGCCATTTTCATTTCGTCCATAAGTAGCAGCTTTCTCAAATTCCTGGGGAAAATCTTGGCTATCCCTATCCAGATCATGAGACTCTTTAGGAAGAGTGAATTTGAGAGCTCCATCTAATAAGGAACACTTGAGATTTTAACCCCTGATTATTTAAATGAAAGAACAATACTTTTTAACTATGATTACAATGAAAGTGTGTAGCATTTATAATAAATCACCTATATTATGTCGTGAACAAGATACAAATGAGAAATCAGAAAAGAATAGATAAAGAATTACATAGTCCATATAAATTGAGAGTGATATCCATCCATGCCTTCTTCATTCTGTAGAGGTGTATCCATTTATTAGTTTTCCACTTTCTCATATGAAGAAGAACTCGAGGATTACAGTAAAGTTTGGTGCTTGAGAAGTAAAAATAATGTTTCAACGTTATAGCCATTTGTAAGAACACTCTAAAAGTACTTGAGAATTATATTACCCTCTAGAATACTTCAAGTGTGTTTAACTAATGCGATAATTATTTTCGAGAAATGAAAAGTTCAGTTCTGACCTCGCAATTCTCACCATCCAGCAACTTTATTACAATCCTCACTTGTTTATTCAACTAAAAAAAAAGAAAAAGAAAAGGAAAGAAGCAAGAAAAACAATATTATTGATTTGTTTCAGACATATTATCAAACACCAGTTGTGCATCAGTATGGAATTTTAGGGGTATCTAAATTTATTATCAGAAATATGTAAACAATGATTAATTTGTAGCAAATATATATTGATTAACATGAAAATAATATATCGATAAATATGTGAGTATATTAGTTGTTTTATAGAAATATTTTTTTTTATGTAAAAATTAATGGTCATTATCTTCATTACTCCAATAACTTTTTATTATTGTAACCTCTAAAATAATTAATAGTCACAATAAATTATTTGATATTTCATATTGTAGTCCTATAAATCGTCTTGTGAAAGTGAATGTCAACAAGAACTCAAAAGATTATACAAAGAATTCATAAATTTATTCTCTCAGAAGATTATACAAAGAATTCATAAATTTATTCATTTATTTTTTTAACAATAAAGCTCATAGCAATAATATTGTAAATACATCTTCCTTTTATATTAAGAAAAATATTCAAGGACATATATTAAACTATATTTTCCACTATTTCCCTTTTGGTTATTCCCAAGTTATTCTTAAAAGTAAAATAGTCATTATTCAAAAGAGTTTGGAAAAAATGTAAAACCTTAAAGGGAAGGACAAATAAGGAAAAAAAAAATCAAACATTTATCTTGAACTTTGAACAAATTTATTAGTTAAAACAATAAAAAAAGGTTTAAAAATTCATTTTATATGAAATAGAAGAAATAATATTTAATAAAATTGTGTGTACTAATCCTTTATAACCACGCGAAGCGCGGACACGTTCACTGGTTAGTTATATACTTGATAAAGTTGATGAAAATTCAAAAGCACATCTCTTGGAGTTTGATAAAATAACATAGGAAGAACAAATTATTTAGAATAAATTATGCCTCAGCAAGTCCTCTATTCAAAATCATCCATTGTTGATGACACTAATTCACTAGCCACAAAACATTTTTTGTTGTTATTGCCGATGCTTCCTGCAATGTGGTTATCCCAATTAATTTTCTGATTTGACATTGTCCGGCACTCAACTTCCTCACATATCTCGATTTATATGTCATCTAGACCATTTATTGGAGTTGCAATTTCTCAGAAAGCATCTCTAATTTTATCAGTGCTAAAATTTGTATTGGAGTTGCAATATGAAATACATCTAATATTGTCTTATTAATCCTTTTCGAGCTGGATAAAAATGAATAAGAATATCATTTCACATATCTTTCAACTACACCAAATAATGAAAAATAAATCGTGAATAAGTTACTCATGTATAACAAATTAATTAATTTTTTATTTGTTATATTCTCCCCCCTTTTCTCCAATAAATTAGATTCATTGATTCAATTGAACCAACCATGCAAGCTCCTTACCTCAAAGAATATAAGGTTATTTCAAGCATGAAACTCACATTGTAGTGAACTATCCTTATGTTTTGAATTTCACTTGTTCTAATGTAAGTCTTGTGATGTTGAAATGATTTATTTTACTGTGATAAAGAAATTGATGAAGAAAAGAACTAGTGAAAAGTAAAACTTTGCACCTTCATTGTCGTTTATAGGCATAACTGAACTAAATTGCTTGAAATGAAAAAGTTGTATACCTTGTCGTCTAAAGGTAATTTATGTCAATTGTTTGATATTTGTTTAGTGCATGCTTGGAGAGCAAAATGCAACGTAATAGCCGAAAACTTATCTTATTGCGGTGTTATGATTGTTCAACCTCTCAAAGTGCACAAAATGTGATAGCAGGAATCAAATTCTCATATGGCACTCAACATAGTAAAATTCATTCGCCTAGTAATTTTAATTGTTAAGTCATGATCAAAATGCCTATGTAATAATATTTTTAAAAAAAAACCTATATAACTAAGAAGTATTAATCAAATTTTATGCTTAAATTTTTTCTAGCATTTAGAAATTCAATGTCACATATAACTGCAGTTAACATTTTTTATTTCTTAGAGTGGGGGGGGGGGGGGGGGGGGGGGGGGGGGGGGGGGGGGGGGGGGGGGGGGGGGGGGGGGGGGGGGGGGGGGGGGGGGGGGGG
>JAJOOE010019001.1:0-13173 GCA_036250405.1 Solanum raphanifolium | reverse complement strand
GCAAAACAAGAACAATTTCTAAAGTTCTTCACTATGCAGACTTTAAAAAAACTTATGAACTATTAAAGCAATTATTAATTATAATCAACTTACAAAACAGTTGCTAGAACATTCTAATTTTAGTCGACTTATAGAACAATCAAAGCATTCTAATTCAAATCAACTTACTGAAGCATTCTAGTTACAGTGAACTTATTGAAACTATCTAATTACTATATTAATCTCACAAAATTGATAACAAACAAAAGGGATTGAAGCATTACAGTTAATTTACAGTACAAACAACACTTTTCAGTGTGTGAAAAACTAGAGCAAGAAAAGAATTTGGAGCCAATACTACATTTCATCAGCAACAAACAGAAGCACATTACATGAAAAACTTTCTACTGAACAAGCAGTTAGCTAATAAATTTAATCTTAGAGGTTCTTGTTGACTATGTAGTTTCTTTGATTTGATTTGGTTAATAATTTAATCTACTGAACAAGCAGTTGGCAAGAATCTTTATTTCAAAAAGACAATTTTTAAGAAAATCACATGACTTTCCTCTATAAGTACAACAATTCCTCTAGCAAATAAAACTAAAGAAAACGTTAAAGTCTAGAATGCATTTTTCTAGCAAATAAAATCAACAAACAAGTTAAAATTTAGAATGTGTTCCTCCAGAAAGAACTAATCACAGAAACACCAACAACAACAGAATAAGAATTCTCCAAACTTTTCACTAATCTCTTAAACAAAAAGCTCTAACTCGAATAGTCTCAAGATAATGGCAACAATCTTCATCATAGTTAGATTGAGTAAACAAAATACCTCGGAACTTAAATCTTGAGCTAAATCAGAGATAGAAATGAAGAGTAAGGCTTACTTCAAGGGAATATCAACCAGACCCTGATGATGATGTTATAACAGCAGGGGCCTGCAACATTTTAACATTTCATTACCTTGGTTATTAGCAAGAACATGGAACAATAACAATATAAATAAAAACTAAACACTTAATACAGTAGGCAATGAATCTAATTTTTGTTTTATTTTTTGAAAAAACAGGCAGAGGAAGAGAACTTCAGCAAGCATAAGCATGAGATAATTACTCAATCTCTTCAATCAGAGAAATACTTGAAAGTTCAGAAGATTCAAGGCAACTCTCAACAGGTACGTGGTACTAAAACTATTCTCAACAGGTACGTCGTACTAATATAATTTCCTTCTCTTTATTAACCTCATGACATTCCCCCATATTTATTTAGGATGGAAACAAAGAAAGCAATTACTACAGAGATCTTCAAGGGACTCTTGCCAAAAGTGTATCAGTGAGCCAATTTCTGGGCAATACAGTAGCTCAGACTTTAGACAACAATTATATTCATGAATCCCATCTAATTAGGTGAGCCAATATAAAAAAAAATTGTTTTGTTTAAAACTGACAAGGTACCATTGAGGCAGCAAAAATTAATTTCTACTCTCATTGACAATTGTGGAACCCAAAGTCAATGACCATTTCAACATTGAAATCCAAATGCTTGCTTGAACCCTAATCCCTATTTCCAGAAAACATAATTTCTAGAAAAAAACCCTATTTTCGGAACACTTAAATTTTTAAAACCCCTATTTTGAGAAAATCCCAATCCTACTTCAAGTAATCAAGCTAAATGAAATGGAAAGAGTTAAGAGTTAAAATAGCATATTTTCATACACCCAAAGCACTAAAATCTCTATTTTCAGAAGACGAGTTGAACTGGAAAACAATGCTTTTGTCAACTGAAGCCATTGATACCCAAATCCAGCGAATCTAACATCCAAATGCAGGAATGAGTTGGGGTTCTTATCTTGCAGAAATAAGAGTTGAAACTACCCATTTTGAAAATACCACAGCCCTATTAAGATGGAGAGCTAAACGAAATTGAAATCAAGATGAGAGATTGAGCTTACAGTGGAGACTTGGAAAACTAGCAGTGGAGACTTGGAAAGGAGATGAAGAACTTCAATGGAGCTTGCAGTGAGACTTGGAAAGCTTCAATGGAGATGGAGCTTGAGAGAGACTTCTTTGGAGCGGGAACTTGAAATGTGGAAATAAATTTGTGCCCTAGAATATAATATGACTTTAAAAATTTTTGCAACGGATTTACTGACAGATTCTAACATCCGTCACTTTCAAATTAATGTATTTATTTAGAAAAAATTATAATGATGGATTTTTTCATCGCTATATAATATAAATTTTATAAAAATATATTAAAAAGTTTAGCAACCTTTTTTCCGTCACTAATTTCGTTGCCGAATATTTATTAAATTTGTCACCCGTACTTTGTTACTAAATCCGTAGGAAAAATTAGGTGCCAAAATTTCGTGCTAATATTTAGCGACAAAATAAATATTATGTTGCCAATCCGTCGCTATATTATTACTCAAAAAATTATTTGTCAATTTTGCAACAAAATGGTAATTCCGTTGGAAATCCTTCGTTATTTAGTGACGAAATAGTGTTCGTCGCTAATATCCGTCGCTAAACGCTATTTTTTTAGTAGTGATTGTCACAAGAATATGGAGGAGGCCAAAGGACAAGTGCTTCAACTGACAGGGAGCTTGATTGATGTTTGTGGTGGTTATCTACATCGGAGTGATGAGAGCCTGGGTCGACATGCACGTGCACTGGCCCCACATCTGCCAAAAGCTTTGTTCAAGGTCTACTCTAGCCTAGGGGGTAATTGATGATCAAGAAATATTGGAGAAGGATTTTTTATTATTTCTTTTATTTTCATTTCGTCGAAGGTTGTTTCAATCTTTAAGTACTTTGATGTTTTGGTCATTTATTTTAAGAACATTTTTATTTGAATGATGTCTTCATGTTAAGTTAAATAAATGTCGTGTTTTCTTTTTTAAATAACTCTTCTTCACGAACTACGTAATGATCTGATTCATGTTCAACATGATACGTAGGCAACCTTCAACAGGTTTGATCAAAATGCGTTCAAAATATTCAGATGAGTAAAGTATGGGACTAAAAGACATAAGCAAATCGTCCAAAGTAAGGATGAAACATAAAAGTCTTCCAAAACTCATTGTAGAAATAGGAATAATTTAGGTGCATAACATACAATGTGTGATTAATATTCGCAAAGTGCTGAATCCTAACACATTTGTTTTTATATATAAGAGAGAAATAGTTTAAAGGTGGTTGGTTTGTGAAGAGAGCTGGCATCTCATCAAGATAACACAGGATCAAAAGGGAAAGCAAAAATGACATGCAAAGACGAAACAAAGTTGGGAAATGACGAAGTCCAAAATCAAATAGTTGCACAAGAATCAGTATATGTAGAAGAGGTCAAAATATTGAGACAACAGATGGCCGAAATGTATGAAGCTTGGATGAATAGGCAGGCTCCCCCATCTTTAATTCGGGAATACCTAAATGTGAATCTGCCATTCCCCATTTAAGTCTCAACAAGCGACCTGGTTTATCCACCTGGATTTGGACCCTACGTTAACACATCTAATACTGCTAGAACTTCCTCGGTACACCCATTGAATCCACCTATGATGAACAATCTACTCTTCATGCCAACTGTGCAAACTAATGCAATTCCTCAACCAACACTAGTACAAAAATCCAATGATGATCCTATACCCAAAGATCAATACGGCCAAGGTCAGGCCCCTAAATTGACTTTCAAAATTCCTGACTCTTACCACCACACTCATTAATAAAGTTCCCCCGTCGAGGTTGAAAAAACCATTAAGGATGAGGAACATGAAGAAATTGCAAGAAAAATGAGGAGTTTGGAGCAAAACATAAGGAATATACAAGGGCTGGGAGGACACAAAAGTGTCTCGTTCAAGGACTTATGCATGTTTCTAGATGCTCACTTGCCTATAGGGTTCAAAACTCCAAAGTTTGATAAGTATAATGGTCATGGCGACCCAGTGGCTCATTTGAAAAGATTTTGTAATCAGCTAAGGGGAGCCGGAGGAAAAGAAGAACTTATTATGGCTTACTTTGGAGAAATTCTAACGTCTGTAGCCTCAGAATGGTTTATCGATCAAGATATTTCTCGATGGCATGTCTAGGATGACATGGCGCAAGATTTTGTCCAACAATTCCAATACAATATCGATATTGTTTCGGATCGCAATTCCCTAGCTAATATGAAGAAAAACCCATCTGAAAGCTTTAGGGAATATGCCATAAGATGGAGGGAGCAGGCGGCTAGAGTCAAACCACCGATGAAAGACTATGAATTGATTGATGTTTTTCTTCAGGCTGAAGAACCTGACTACTTTCATTACCTTCTCACTGCAATGGGAAAGCCTTTCGCCGAAGCAATTAAGATCGGAGAAATGGTAGAGAACGACATAAAATCGGGTAAAATTGTAAGTCAGACAACCATTAGAGATACCACGCAAGCAATACAGAGCGGGTCAGGTAATTTTGTAAATCGAAAAAAGAAGGAGGAAGGGTCCATGATGACGTCTGGATCGGGAGGTGTTCAAATAGGCATGAACCACCCTTATGTTCAAGTTCAACAAGAACAATCTAACTCTCCTCAACATTATTACCCATCCCAATATGCAGTTCTCAACACTCAAGCATATGTCCGACCTCCTCAGCGCCAACAATGGCTGGCACCTGCCCCACATGGTTCTCGCCCCCAACAACAAAATTTCAGGCACCCCATAATCCACGTCCCCTGATGGATTATACAAGAGAACAAGGTCGGAAAGAAAACTTTACCCCAATTGGAGAGTCATATACGAGTTTTTTGCGGAAATTAGTACAATTGAGATTGATTGAACCTGTCAATCCCTATTTTGTCAATCTAAATGCAAGAGGCTTTAATCCAACTGTTATATGTGAGTATCACGCTAACACTCCAGGTCATAGCACAGAGAATTGTTGGACTCTAAAAAGAGTCATTGAGAAGTTAATTGAGGATAAGGTAATTGAGATAAGCAATGAGAAGGCGCCAAATGTCACCAATAACCCACTCCTTGCTCACAATAATGAGCATGTTGTGGGGATGGTAGACATTTATGAATATTGTGAGCAAACATGTAGAACGAAAATGGAAAGCAGGGATTCAAAAGAAGAGTCGAGTATGGTTTTAGAACCCATACAAAAGGCACCGATAATTGTGAATGGTGCAAGTTCAAAATTTGGAGACTCGAGAAAACTAGTGTTGTATGTCCCTGGAGCTGTAAAAAGAAGAGAAGTACCATTGAATGGACCAAAATTATACATTCCTGTTAAGCTTCGAACATTTGGTCAAAATCAAGAAAGTGTGAAAGAGCCAGTTGTGATACAAATTGCTACACAACTTCCGATGACAAACACCAAGACCGTTCCATGGAACTACAACAAAGTCATTGTTACCCACAAGGGAAAGGAGATTGTTGAAGAAACAAATGAAACAAGAGGATTAACTCATTCTGGGAGGTGTTATGCTCCGGAAGAATTAAGGAGAGACAAACAAGCCAAAGAAAATCAGTTGCCGATTAAAAAACCTGTCACTGAGGAGGAGGCTGAAGAATTCCTGAAAAAGATGAAAGCTCAAGATTATTCTGTTATTGATCAGTTGAGGAAAACACCCGCTCAAATATCCTTGTTGTCATTACTTATACATTCTAAAGAGCATCGTGAAGTTTTGACCAGAATCTTGAATGAGGCATATATCTCAGAAAGTATCACGGTGGGTCATTTGGAAAAGATGGCCAACTGAATATTTGAGGTAAATAGAATCACTTTCACTGATGATGAATTGCCTTTGGAAGGATCTGAGCATAATAAGGCGCTACATTTAACCGTGAAATATGAAGAACACTCTGTGAAGAGGGTCATGGTCGATAGAGGATCGGGTGTAGACATATGCCCTCTTTCTACTTTACAAAGGTTGAAAATCAACACAAATAGAATTCGTACTAACAATGTCTGTGTGCGCGCATTTGATGGCGCAAAACGGGACACTCTTGGTGAAATATACTTAACTGTTACAGTTGGACCAGTGGAGTTCGGAATCACTTTCCAAGTAATAGACATGGACACTTCTTACAATCTACTTTTGGGTAGACCATGGATCCACCTGGCTAGAGCTGTGCCGTCTACTCTGCACCAAGTGGTCAAGTTTGAGCATGATAAACTGGAAATCATTGTCCATGGTGAAGATGATCTTCCAATCACCCAATATCCTTCAATACCATGCATTGAGGCCAAAAGAGGTTGTGAATCCCTCAACTATCAGGCTTTTGAGATTATAACAGTCAATCAGTTTTCGGAAGGAAAGCCTATACCACAACCTCATCTATCATCTGCTTCAGTCATGGTGGTGTCCCAGATGGTACAGAACGACTATGAACCTGGAAAGGGACTAGGGCTGTCTTTGCAAGGAATTGTAGATCCCATCAATCCAATGGGTAATCAAGAGACATTCGGTTTGGGTTTCAATCCAACTAGATTTGATAGAAAATGGGCAAACGATCGTAAAAGAAATGTTTGGAATTTGTTGAAGCCAATCCCTCATATTGCTCAATCTTTCATTAAATCTCGAGGTGAACAGAGTCCAGACTTCCCTCTCCAGAATGATGTGGATGAATTGTGTCAAGGTATCAAGGAAATGTTTTATGATGTAAACATGACTCAGATGGGTGAAGACACTAGTCATATGGATGTGCAGTTCGTCGGCCTGAATGTCCGGCTCAACAACTGTGAAGCTACTCCTCTCCCTACAAGGAAGGAGTCTTGGTAGTCTATTTTGCTGCTTTATATTTATTTGGATTATTCTCAGGGTTGTAATTCAAACATTCTAATTAGTTCGCTTTGTTGTTAATCCTTCTATCATTTCCCATTTAATGCAATGATGTTCTAGTTTCACAGTCATATTCTATCATCTTCTCTATTCTTACTCTTTCTAATATTTTTCATCTTATTTTCATTTTAGTTACGTTAATGTCGACTTTAATAATATGACATGCATGCGGAGTTTACAGTTAGATCCTAAAAAGTTGTCTGATCTCGATACAATGAATCCCAAGTTTGAGGAATATGATGAAGATGAAGCTTACGAAGAAATAAAAAAAAGATTATATCAATTTGAAAATAAGCCTAAACCTAATTTAAGTGAAACTGAGGCGGTTAATATAGGAACTCCTGAAGAAGTGAGAGAAATAAAGATAAGTATTCATGTTGATCAGAATATTCGAGACAATATAATTTAAGTTTTATTTGAATACAAAGATGTCTTCACTTGGTCCTACGACGACATGCCTGGTTTAAGTGCTGATTTAGTGGTTCACAAACTTCCAATACATCTTGATTTTCCACCTGTCCAGCAAAAGCAGAGAAAGTTTAAAACAAACATGAGCGATAAAATTAAAGAGGAAATCATGAAGCAACTGAGTGCAAATGTGATCAGAGTTTCCCAATACACTACCTGGTTGGCTAATGTTGTGCCAGTGCCAAATAAAGATGGAAAGATCAGAGTTTGTGTTGATTACAGAGATCTAAACAAAGCAAGTCCAAAGGACAATTTTCCATTACCCAACATTCACATCCTGGTTGATAATTATGCCAAACACGAGGTTTAATCTTTTGTGGACTGTTATGCCGGGTATCACCAAATTCTCATGGATGAAAAAGATGTAGAAAAAACTGCTTTCACCACCCCATGGGGTACATATTGTTATAGAGTCATGTCATTTGGTCTGAAGAATGCGGGAGCAACCTACATGAGAGCTATGATTACCATATTCCATGACATGATGCATAAAAAAGTTGAGGTATATGTCGATGATGTCATCATTAAATCTAGAATGCAAGCTGACCATGTGTGTGATCTAAGAAAATTCTTCGAAAGATTGAGAAAGTACAACCTCAAGCTTAATCCAGCTAAATGTGCATTTGGAGTTCCATCTGGCAAACTTTTGGGTTTTATAGTTAGTCGAAGAAGCATTGAATTGGACCCCTCTAAGATAAAATCCATTCGAGAATTGCCACCTTCATAAACCAAAACTGAAGTCATGAGTTTTTCTGGGAAGGTTAAACTATATCATCAAGTTCATTGCTCAACTCACCGCCACATGTGAGCCAATATTCAAGTTGTTGAAAAAGTACGCTGCTATCAAATGGACAAGTGAGTGTCAGGAGGCTTTTGACAAAATTAAGGAATATCTAAAAAACCCTCCAGTACTGGTCCCACCAGAACCTGATAGGCCGTTATTTTTATATCTTTCAGTGATGGATAATTCCTTTGGTTGCATTTTAGGACAACATGACATTACGGGGAAAAAGGAACAAGACGTTTATTATTTGAGCAAAAAGTTCACAAGTTGTGAGGCAAGGTACACTCTGTTAGAAAAGACTTGTTGCGCTTTGACTTGGGTTGCCCAAAAATTGAAGCACTATCTTTTGTCCTACACTACCTATCTTATATCTCGAATAGATCCTTTGAAGTATCTTTTTCAAAAATCCATGCCAACAGGTAGGTTGGCAAAATGGCAGATCTTGCTTACAGAATTTGATATTGTATATGTCACTCGCACTGCCATGAAAGCACAAGCGTTGGCCGATCATTTGGTAGAGAATCCGGTCGATGACGAATACGAGCCCCTAAGGACATACTTCCCTGATGAAGAGATCAGCTCTATTAAGGAAGAAATTCCTAATGATGGTCACATGTGGAAATTATATTTTGATGGGGTTGTCAACAAAAATGGAGTAGGAATTGGGGAAGTTCTCATCTCACCAAACGAATGTCATCCTGCCACAGCACGACTTCGATTCTTTTCTACCAACAACACAACAGAATACGAAGCTTGCATCATAGGCTTGAATATGGCAATAAATCTGGATGTGCATGAGTTGGTGGTTTTGGGGGATTCCAATTTGCTTATTCGACAAGCTCGAGGCGAATGGGAGACTCGAGACATTAAACTCATGCCGTACAAACAATGTTTAGAAAACCTCATCTAAAGGTTCAACTCTATTGAATTCAGATATCTTCCCAGGTTTCACAATGAGTTGCTTGATGCTTTGGCTACCTTAGCCTCGATGCTTCCATACCCAGGTAATACCTACATTGACCCGTTGGAAATCCAAGTTAGGGATCAACATGGTTATTGCAATATAATTGAAGTAGAGCCAGACGGTGAGCCCTGGTATCATGACATCAAACAGTTTCTAAAAGCTAAAGAATATCCAATACATGCTGATAGAGATAAAAAAAGAACTATTAGGTGACTCGCAAATGGGTTCTTCTTGAGTGGCGAGATCTTATATAAAAGGACTCCAGATTTGAATCTATTGCAATGTGTGAATATTCAAGAAGCAGAAATAATTATGAATGAGGTGCATTCAGGGGTATGTGGCCCTCACATGAATGGTTATGTTCTAGCAAAAAAGATTATCCGGGAAGGGTACTATTGGTTGGCCATGGAGCGAGATTGCTTTCGATTTGTTCGCAGGTGCCATAAGTGCCAGATTCATAGCGACTTGATTCACTCACCCCCTTTAGAGTTGCGCCCTATGTCTGCTCCATGACCTTTTGTTGCTTGGGGAATGGACGTTATTGGGCCGATTGAGCCGAAAGCATCTAACGGGCATCAGTTTATTTTAGTTGCCATCGACTACTTTACCAAATGGGTAGAAGCTATCACATTCAAATCAGTCACCAAGAAAGAAGTGGTGGACTTCGTTCATTCCAACATCATATGTCGTTTCGGCATACCAAAAACCATTATTACAGACAATGCAGCAAATCTCAACAGCCACATGATGAAGGAAGTTTGTGAGCAATTGAAAATTGTTCATTGTCATTCAACCCCTTATCGACCCAAAGCAAATGGGGCTGTTGAAGTGGCAAATAAAAACATCAAGAAGATTCTTAGGAGAATGGTGCAAGGATCTAGACAGTGGCATGAAAAACTACCCTTTGCTCTCGTGAGATATCGCACGACTATTCGTACGTTAGTCGGTGCAACTCCTTACTTATTGGTTTACGGAACTGAGGCTGTCATACCCGCAAAAGTTGAAATCTCTTCTCTTTGAATAATTGTCGAAGCAGAAATCGAGGACACCGAATGGGTTAAATCAAGGTTAGAACAATTAGCACTGATAGATGAAAAACGGTTGATATCAATTTGCTTTGGTCAATTATATCAGTAGAGGATGGCTCGAGCTTATAACAAGAAGGTACGCCCACGAAATTTTGAAGTCAATCAACTTGTTGTGAAATGCATCCTTCCCCATCAAGACGAGGCCAAAGGAAAGTTTGCCCCAAATTGGCAAGGCCCTTATGTTATTAACCAAGTGCTATCAAAAGGAGCTTTGCAACTGGCAGATATGGAGGGAAAGGCGATCGACACAATTGTTAACACAAATTCGATAAAAAGATACTACATTTAACACTCTTTGTTATGACACTCTCGTGATTGACATTCTCAAGATGAGAGGATAACAATGTATCCTCCTCTATTTCAAACACCACTTGTTTGGTGCTAAAAAAAAAAAAAGAGAAAAAAAAAGTTTCATTGAACTACGTTCGACCTGATTCCTAAGAGGATACGTAGGCAGCCCTTCATTGGGGTTCAGTCTAATCACTGAATAAAACAATAATCATGTTCTTTAATTCTCCAAGGGCTGAGACATGACATTGTGACCTACGGTGTGTTACAACCAAAAAATAAAATAAAATGAGAGAGTCTTATGAGTGAAAACCCTAACGGGCACCATAAGACGATAGTAAGTTGAGAGAAAGAGATAAGAATGTCTTATTGGTGGAAAATCATGAAGGGCACCATTGATCAAATGATGACATTCCGTCTTGGCATGAGCACACAATCAAGATAGAAGTCAGGCTATAGACTGAAAGGTACAACATTGTTTCATGAGATTCAAACAACTTAGAAGGATCAAACGTTCAGTCCAAATGCATGTCATGATTCATTAAAGTGGTCACGTACTTTCAGATAAGATTCTTTTCATTCTTTTTAAACATTTACTTATTTCCTCCTTCGAAAGACATAAATTTTCTTTCATAACCCTTTCATTTGTGTCATTTGTACTTGTGTTCGGTATTCTTTGAGTCTCATTCAGCATAAACTCGAGTCAAGTGAGAAAATCAAATTAAAGTCGTGAAATTGACTACGGTATTTCTAGTTGAATGTTGGGGGCATACACAACATTGACTAGGGCTGTGAACCAATCGAAAAAAAATATATCAAAAAATTGATATCGTGTGAAAAATCGGTAAAGCAAGAAAGTTGCTTTGGAAAGGATGAACCCCGCAATGTGCACAAAATGGAAACGGGTAAAAATGTTCATGAGAAGTGTTTCAAGGGAAGATAAGGACTGTCTCTAAAGCATCTTCAAGCTATTCGCGCAATCGTCAATATGATGATTCTTTCAACCAAGACAGATTCAAAGTCAAACTCCACAAGATATTCAAAGTCACAAACCAACCACCATTTAGAAAAACCTAACAAAATATTCTTTGTTTCAAAATAGGTACAAAGAAAAATCGTGCAAGTAATTCGCGAGAGTCAAATGCCGAGAGGTAAGTTCTTGAATCCTTGTCTCTCCTACAATATGCACCACAATAATAATAATAACAATAAAAAGGATTATTTTTCCTAATAAAATCTAGAGCATTTTATTTTATTTTTATTTTTGATTGTTTCTTTTACGTTTGGAAAATGTACAAAAATAAAAATAAAATAAAATAAATGATCTTAAATATAATAATAATAATAATACAAATAAAAAAAATACATATATATAAAATCCCTATTTTATCTTCATGTCTTCATAGGGCAACCCCTGGTTGCATATAGGGCACAATAACCCATATTTTATTTTTTTCATGTCTTCACAGGGCACAATAACCCCTAGTTGCATACAGGGCACAATAAAATCCCTATTTTATCTCCATGTCTTCACAGGGCACAATAACCCCTGGTTGCATATAGGGCACAATAATCCCTATTTTATTTTTCATGTCTTCATAGGGCACAATAATCCCTGGTTGCATATAGGGCACAATAACCCCTATTTTATTTTTCATGTCTTAACAGAGCACAATAACCCCTGGTTGCATTTATGGCACAATAACCCCTATTTTATTTTTCATGTCTTCACAGAGCACAATAATCCATGGTTGCATATAGGGCACAATAACCCCTATTTTATTTTTCATGTCTTCACATGGCACTATAACCCTTGGTTGCATTTAGGCACAATAACTCCTATTTTATTTTTTTGTCTTCACAGGACACAATAACCCCTGGTTGCGTATAGGGCACAATAACCCCTATCTTATTTTTCATGACTTCACAGGGCGTAATAACCTTTGGTTGCTTTTTTGGCACAAATCTCCCTTTTATTTTATTTTATATCTATATTGGGTACACAAATATTATTTTTATGCCTATTATAGACTTTTATAGCTTTCACCAATAACTCACAAAAATTTCCTAGTACAAACTGGGGCAGAAAATTTTGTTTTGTTTTGTTTGTTTTATTTCTATGGCGTGCAGGTTTCTACATAGTACACAAATTTAAAGTTCAAGAATAAGGAATCATTTTCTCGAAAAAAAAACAAGCATTCAAGAATATCATGCAGAAGAGAGTCAACAACTCAAGTCAAATCATAAGCTTCAGGTCTTAGATTCAGATGTTCAAATCTAAGTTCAGAATCGATGTACCTACCCAAAGAAGGTGAAGCGGTAACCTAAGATTCAAAACGAAGACTCATGACTAGTGGAGTAGATAGGATCTTGTATCTTTCATTTCTCTCCTATTGTATTTTTCCTTTTAATGTAATAGCTGGAGCTACGAACTGAAACCTCGACAGAACCTTCCTAAATATTAAAGGAAATTAAAATTAGATTATGTATTTGAATTGTCTAAACCAATGTAAAACCAAAGAACAAATATTCAATATTATTTTCATTCTTAGTGTTGAATTGATTTTCTTTTTGCATTAGTATTAATTTGATTTTGATTTAAGCTTTATTATAATTACCAACATCTGTGGACTATGATCTTTATTGAATCATTCAGAATTCTAAGTTTCAAACTTGAAATAATATATTAAAAGATAAAAACTATGAAAAAGTATAAGAAATATTTAAAAATTATATCAAAGTAAATATTTTTATGTATAAAATAAAATTTTAAAATTATATAT
>JAJOOE010019000.1:0-12583 GCA_036250405.1 Solanum raphanifolium | reverse complement strand
TGTGTCTAAGATGGCCATGTGAGACTTAGACTTCCGCTGTGTGTTTTTAAAGTTGTTTTAATGAAGTTTAAATGTGTGGATGTAAATAAGTTTTTTTTTATTTCGCACTATTTTCATTATTGAATGCAATGAATGACTATGTGGCTCGTATAAGACCCTTTCGGGGTCGAATACGCCATGTTACGACTAGGGGGTACTCTAGGGTCGTGACAGGACTACAGTCCGTCTTGTTCCTCTGTGGTTCAAGTACTGAAACTCAACTCTCTTATCAAAATGACGACCACAAATCGATGGTCCGTCAATGAAGCTACGGGGCATTGATGCTTATCGTGACCAATGACACTAACCTATGGTATGAGTGTCTACGATCGTCGATCGTATAGTAACCCAACTAAAGGTTGGGGTCGTGTCCCAAGGGAGTTGTTTTCAAAATTGATAGAAAAATAAAATTAAGCTTTAACTAGTCGTAGCTAAAGACATTAAAGAACAAAAACATGGTAAATAAAAGGGGTGACACGAAAGTGTCAAATAACAATTTGGGGGTTTTGTTGCAAGTAGTAAAAGCAGCAAAAATTAACAAGAAAATCAAGTATGGGGAAATGTTCTTGGGTGTGACCGCAACACAAGTTGAGATAAATAGTTGGGTACATGCTTTTGATATGAAATTTGTAAGATAATAGTGACTAGGCTAAGCTATAAATGGAAAGAAGTTCCCTTTCGAGCAACTTACCCCGTTTCAAATGCGTTGCTCTCAGACACCCATTTGCCGCATAAGACCAGCCTACACCTTACGCCACTCACTCTCTCGAGCTGAGTGTTAGGAAATGGGACTAGGTCTCACCCTCTCGGGCTGAAACTCATGTCGACCCACTCCATAGGCCATCAGTCTAGTGGTCTTGGTTTCGCGACCTCTCTCTAGAGCAAGCTGAAAACACATGAGTGGCTTTGTATTTCCAATTGCAAACCCTTTAGATTAAACCACAACCACTAGGTGAAATCACCATTAAACTACATCTAACCTAACAGCAAGCAAGACCCAACAATAATATCAACACATATTTGGTAAATCACACCCCAAGAATGGGGGTTTTTAGCCACACATCAAGAAATAACAAAATACACCTAAAATGATAGTAAAATTGAATGGGTATAAGAAATTAAACCTTAATCTAAGCAAAGGAAGAAGAATAGAGAAGACCCACTTCCAACTTGGGGAAGATGAACTCCTTTCTTCAAGTTCCCAAACATCCTCTCCAAACTTGAGAGAAAATATCTAAAAAGTACTATTTTATTCTGGAAATTAAAATAAAAGTTTGAGCATTAAAAATAATAATAAGTTCAGTATTGATAGACATCAGAATATAGCGTTGGCGGATCTTTCGGCAAAGTTAGTCGATGTCGCCGAATGACTTGGGTGACTCGCCCTTCGTCTATCTCATCGCCATTTCGTGCTTGCCTTCAGCCCTTAACGTTTTGGACCATTGGGCGGTATAGTACTTCTTCGCGAAAATTATTCTGCGAAGCGCCGACTGCTCCTTTCAGCGCCTTTTTTATCCTTCTCCTTCAAGGCTTCGTGTACTGGAACAAAGGGCGGAGTAAATCCTTTCGGTGAATCGCCAAGTGTGCTTGGCGATGCTCGGGCATCAGCTTTATCGTTCTTTTCAGCATTTTTGTTCCTTTTTGCGCATAAGTGTCCATGCTTTTAGTAAAAATTCAAATACCTAAAACTTAAGAGTTTTCATAAGATATTTAGACAAAATAAGCATTCGAGGACACTATTCTTATCAAAATAAAGCCCTAAATGAGTCCAATTTGTGGACTCATTAACACCCCCAACTTAAACTTTTGCTTGTCCTCAAGCAAACTCAAGTTCAGTCATTCAAAAAGTGTGTCTCAAATAGTGCTACACAAGACTCAATCATGATTATACACAACAAATTCAAATTACTTATGCACAGATCAACTGTGTACTCAAAGATTCAAGTTGTGACACACCATTAAGAGATTCTCATGCTCGCAATACTTGCTACTTGTGCAAGTTCAAGCTCGACAAAAAGTATCTAAATTCCCTCACAAGAAGAATATTCACACACACAGGTTAGTTAATTCAAGATTAGGAATCAGATGCAACGCTCACACTCAAAAAGCGGAACACAATGCGTGTTTTTACCCATAGGTTTGCCGTTATTTTCCAATCAACTTTCGATTCGGCTTACTCAAGATAAAAAAGGTCTTTCTAAGGCTTGGAATGGGGGTGAGTGCAAAGTATGGTCATTTAGGCTCAGTGGCTTCATCCTAGTGGGATGTGGTATTCTCAGGGCATTCCCTTCTTTTCCTTTATCGATTCTTTTTCTAGTGCTACTAAGTCACCTGTTTATTCACCTTCATGGATAGCTTGGAAACCCGATTTCCTTCGTACCTTATTCAACATTTTTTTTAATTGAAGGGGTTTCCACTGTTCTGCAACACCATGGGTTAAGGGTGACTTTTCCTGCACTTCTTGACATCTCCTTGTCCTTTTCACCACACCCCCAACTTAGGCTTTTTGCCTAAGTTGGTTATTTAGTAAACAACAAATTAAGTGGATTATAGGTAGTGGGTCAAGTGAGGACTAGGGTTCATCAAGGTTCTTCCAAAGAAAGGTAAGGCTTAAAGGGTGTTCAAAAAGAGTTTCACACACTCACGGGTAGTCCACAAACGAGGTATATGTCAAATTTGGCTCAAACTCTTTAAAGTTGCCTAAGATCATATCAAGAGGACACCTTTCTAAATCAATCAGACTAACAGGGCAAATTCTAGGTTTATTCATGTATGGTTCAAAGCAAGCTAATCACACAAGGCATCACCACTTAAGTCAAACAAGACTACATACTTTCGCTAGCGTGCAATGGTCATTACAAGAGTATCAATTCGATAAATGGCTAATCACAACGAGATGCAAAGAGTTCACATATTGTCTATGCAACTTCATTTGGCCTCGTCATAGCCATACATTCATGTTCGTATAATTGAAAGAACTATTCAAGTAATCGGTATTGATTGAAATCGAGACTTAAATTCTTGCAAAAGAACAACCACATTCAAATCACGAGGGGTGGCAAAAATGTGTGAAAAATTCAAAAAAATTCTGAAAGGTCAAAATCATTTTGTAATTAAAAGTAAACGAGATCCATGACCTCAAACATCCACGAAAAGAAGTTATTAACACAATTATAAATAGACAACCCAAATATATACAAAACACAAGTATCTGAAACAAGCACACAAAAAGGTGAGCCTTACCCCACCACAAATAAGATCATTTGTCCTCAAATCCAAGTAATAGGAATCCAAAAGTAGAAAATATAATAAGACAGAGCGGGAGGTAAAGAGGTGATCCTGGCTAATAGGTCGCTTCATCTGTCTGGGCATCAATACCCGGAGTATTGTTTGCCTCTGCAGTAAGATTAGCTACAATCATCTGATCTATCTCCTGAGCTGCTCCGAAGGCCCGTATTGCATTAACAAAACCTCGAGCCCATGAATGCATATTAGGGTCGATAGGAATTCGTGTCTTTGCTCTAATTCATTGGTATATTTCCTTTGTCTGGCTAGCTCTGCTTTCTTTTCTTCTTTCTTGAACTCTCGTGCTCTTATGTGCCTGGGTGGATCATTTCTCCCTGTGACTTTTGATCTAGCCATTACTGCATAAACTTCGAGGATAAGTTAGATAGCACTTCAAACGGGAGAGAAAGGGTGTTTCTGGGTGTGGAATCGCTTTGCCAAGCTAGTTGGCGAAGTACTTATCCTGTTAGGTCAATCGTTGAAAGTGATGTACAACTGATACAAGGAAGTAGACAAAGGGCGAGAAAGGGATCTTTCGATGAGTTGCCGAATATATTTTGCGATTTAAATTGACCACCGAAAGTCACAGATTGGTTAATACAAAAAGTATTCAGTTAAAGGCAGAATTGGGACGTTAGGCGAACTGCCGAGAAGTTCGGCGGATTATGTTCATCTCGCCGATCTGCTCAACGTGTCTAGTTTCAACCCATCCTTTCAAATTTCACCCCGCAACCCCAGATATTGCAACTTACGCTTATATAACTCAATTTCCATGAAAACCCAAAGAAACTTCTATTCTCACCGCTTAACAGTTCACTTCAAAGCAAAGCTAAGTGGTGGTCCCTTAAATCATGTAGAGAATATCAAGTCTTAATTGATAATACATACAATCCTAGTGACTCAGAGACTCAACAGAGATTTTCTATTGTACGTGATTATGCAATGAGTTAAAAGTCTGATCAAATAACTGAGGAGTTTGATTACCAACCTTTGATGCCGAATTAGATAGTATTAGTTTGCTAGGCAGCAATGTGATCCTAATCCGAGCACAATTTGACACGTAAAATACTCTAAAAGTGCGAGAAATATACTGCTAAAGTGTGAGTGTGAGTTTGTGAAAAGGGACAAAGTGAAAGAAATTGAATGAAATAGAACTTTTAAACATGTGGCCTGTGACCGTCCAGTTTCTACTCATTCGGCGATGTCAGTCGATCGTGCTCAATCACTCGGAGAAATGCCGAATATCTAATGTCCTGGCCGAATATCACAGATTTTTTAGTTCAGGTGAGCAATGCATTGGCGGTCTTGATCAAGATCGCCAATTGGATTAGCAATGCGCCAAAAAAATTCATACTCCGCCAAGTTTTACAGACTCAACCTTTAAAATGTATTGCGTCAAATAGTGGGAATGGTTGGGTGCGCCGAACTCATCGGTGATCCGCCAAATTGAACTATTGCTCACCTCCATAGATCTTTTCAAGCACTTTCCTTACTCAATTTGTACAAAGAGCACACTATTATTTTATCAAGATAAATAAAGAAAAGAAACGAGTAAATGGTTTTGGGTTGCCTCCCAAACAGTGCCTTAGTTATTGTCGCGGCACGACGCAAGTTCACCTTTAGACCTCACTATTTGGGTTAGCCATAGTGTCACTAGGCAAACCCTCTTGTTGTCTCAGATTGAGATGAGACGAGATATGACCCATTTGGGTCTCTAACTGCTTGATTGAAACTGAATGAGAGGTGACCGTTTGGCTGAGGGTAGACACATCTTCTTTCATACCTTTTAACATTTTATCTGACCCTTCAACTTTGTTTAGGATACGCGAGAGCATATCCTTAGACCTACCACCTTCCGAATCTTTGGGCTTCTAATGCTCGTGGGGAGGCACATATCTATCCTTCTCCCCATCCTTCCAATTTGGATTACGGTCCCTCCATTCACGATCTCGATCCTTCCAGCCTTCGTCTCTAACCCATCCTTGATTTCCACCCTGCCTTGGGTAGTTTGAATGGTAGCCCCCACCTTGGTTAGCTAGGAAACTTACTTCCTCGTCATACATGGCTTCAAACATAATCTCCTCAGGATTCGCACCCCCGAATCCTATAGCATTGAAACCACGGGCACCACCCCCCATGACATTTTTAGATAAAATGTCAAGCTGCGTCATGATCTTGGCCATGTTTTGGTCTCTCTCATTTTCTTTATCAACCTGCTCCTTGGATAACTAAAATATGACCAGTGAGACCTGGTCTTCGCGAGTGTACCACGCCCAGTTGATGGTTTTCATTCCATCGAGAAGTTGAGCTGCTACCGTGTATGGTTGCTGCATTAAGCCTTCGGGTGAGAGTTGGTCTGCTACACCTTTGTTCACTAAGTCTAGACTCCGGTAAAAGTATTGAAGGAGCACATTATTAGGTAGACCATGGGTCGGGCATTGTAACACCAATTTCTTAAATCGGAGCCAAGTTTCATTAAGAGGCTCTCCATTCAGACGCTTGAAGCTTTGGATGTTATCCCGAATAGTCATCATCTTCGATGGAGGGATAAATCGCACATTAAATGCAGTGACCAGCTCCTCCCATGAAGTGATTGAATTTAGTGGTAATTCGGCTAGCAACTTGCAAGCTTCCCCCATCAATGAGAAAGGGAATAGTCTTAATCGAACTAATTCCTGAGAGATGTTCTTGAACGAGAAAGGTCCACACATATCCACGAAGTTTCAAAGAAGCTCATGTGGGTCCTCATGAGCCAATCCACTGAAAAGTCCTTTTAGTTGCCAAAGTTGCAACATGGTGCGTGTTATGTGGAACACCACATTTCCCTCTGCTGGAGATAGACGGATGGCTACGACACCTCTCATGAGATTTGGATCATTGATGTTGGGCTCTTTGACATCGTTCAGGTTACCAATGTCGTCCTGATGGACTACTTGGCTCCCGTTACTACCATTAACACTCATGCTTTCTGAAATGTTTACACAATCAACAGAATTAAACTAAAAATTAAATTAGTGAACTTCAACTAAGAAGAACAAAAACTCTACTAATCTAAAAAATTTCAAATAACACCACTCCCCGGCAGCGGCGCCATTTAAATTCTTATTGTGACCAACGACACTAACCTACGGTATGAGTGTCTACGATCGTCGATGGTAAAGTAACCCAACTAAAGGTTGGGGTCGTGTCACAAGGGAGTGGTTTTGAGAATTTATAGAAAAATAAAATTAAGTTCTAACTAGTCGTAACTAAAGACAATAAAGAACTAAAACATGGTAAATAAATAGGGTGACACGAAAGTGTCAAATAACGATTTGGGGGTTTTGTTGCAAGTAGTGAAAGCCGCAAAAATTAACAAGAAAATCAAGTATGTGGAAATGCTCTTGGGGTGTGACCGCAATACAAATTGAGATAAATAGTTGGGTACATGCTTTTGATAAGAAATTTGTAAGATAATAGCGACTAGGCTAAACTTTAAATGGAAATAAGTTCCCTCTCGGGCAACTTACCCCATTTCAAATGCGTTCCTCTCGGACACCCATTTGCCGCATGAAAACCAGCCTACACCTTACCCCACTCACTCTCTGGAGCTGAGTGTTAGGATATGGGACTAGGGCTTACCCTCTCGGACTGAACCTCATGTCGACCCACTCCTTAGGCCATCAGTCTAGTGGTCTTGGTTTCGCGACCTCTCTCTCGGGCAAGCCGAAAACACATGAGTGGCTTTGTATTTGCAACTACAAACCCTTTAGATTAAACCACAACCACTAGGTGAAATCACCATTAAACTACATCTAACTTATCAGCAAGCAAGACCCAACAATAATATCAACACATATTTGCTAAATCACACCCCAAGAATAGGGGTTTTTAGCCGCACATTAAGAAATAACAAAATACACCTAAAATGACAGCAAAATCAAATGGGTATAAGAAATTAAACCTTAATTTAAGCTAAGGAAGAAGAATAGAGAAGACCCACTTCCAACTTGGGGAAGATGTACTCTTTTCTTCAAGTCCCCAAAAACCCTCTCCAAACTTTAGAGAAAATATCTAAAAAGTAGTATTCTATTCTGGAAATTAAAATAAAAGTTCGACTATTAAAAATAATAATAAGTTCAGTATTTATAGACTTCAGAAAATAGCGCTGGCGGATCTTTCGGCGAAGTTAGTCGATGTCGCCGAATGACTTCGGCGACTCGCCATTCGTCTGTCTCATCGCCGTTTCGTGCTTGTTTTCAGCACCTTCACGTTCTGGACCATTGGGCGGTATTGTACTGCGTCGCAGAACTATTTGGTGAAGTGTCGGCTACTTCTTTCATCGCCTCTTTTATCCTTTTCCTTCAGGGCTTCGCATACTGGAACAAAGGGCGGAGTAAATCCCTTCGGCGAATCGCCAAGTGTGCTTGGTGATGCTTGGGCTTCAGCTTCGTCATTATTTTCAGCCTTTTTGTTCCTTTTTGCGCCTAAGTGTCAATGCTTTCACTAAAACTTCAAATACCTGAAACTTAAGAGTTTTCATCAGATATTCAGACAAAATAAGCATTCGAGGACACTATTCTTATCAAAATAAAGCCCTAAATGAATCCAATCTATGGACTCATCCGGCATCGCTTGCCTCCATGGTTCCACACTTAGTCAGACTTTCTTGAACTCAAATCTATGTCTTCCCACCTATGGCCTATCAATTGAATGGCGGTCCATGGTTGGGCTCCGTCAAAGCTACTTCTACCATTTTAGCTCCTTCCTCTCTCAACCGCTTCAAACCTATTTCCTGCAAAAATTAAATAAAAACAACATCATATCTAATAACAAAATGCCCAACACTCTCACAAACTTGAAGTGAAATGCATCAAAAATACCGTAAACTCACGGTATATCAAAAACATTAAAACAAATCACTTATGAAGATTGCAAATTCAAAGAAAGATTGATATTCAGACAAGAAATTAAAAGCTTCATGTCTTGATCATAAGTTAATCGATAAAAATAAAAGTAGAAAATACGGAAAGTAGTCTATCGGTCACATAATCACGAGATGATTAAAAAATTAAACCTAATTAATTCAAATAGTTTTTTAGAACAAGTCATACTTGCAGTAGGATAGACTAGTCAGGGGACTTAATGGGAGCCACAATGGCCCGTCAAGAGCCACCCGACTTGTGTAGCCGGCCGTGGTCCCACACTTAGACAATGTGGGACTTCCTTTCCAGGTATCCTTCATGGGCACTAAGGCAACCCATTTTGAGCATCACAGGCCGTGTTGAACATTGTAATGCTGAGCTTCCATCTGGGTCTTTACTGTTATTTTACCCTTTTCTTTACGAGTATCACAACGGCTCATTGTCACTACCACGGCACGTCTAGGGTCCCGTGGCCTTCACTTCAGACTTAAATCCACAAAGCTTTATTTGTGCAATTCCTCATGAACCACCAGACGGTGCATTAAGAGGACCACGACCGGTTTGGGGATCTGTGGTCTTCACTTGGACTTAGCTTGGTTTCTCAAAACTCACTCCCTCATTTCCACGAGCCTCACAACAGCTCTTCATGAAGTCCACGATCCGTCTATGGAACCATGGTGTTTCCTTCAGTACATTCCTTTCACCACACTTTTCCAACTTTCCCACACAAGTGTAAACCTGTCTAAACATTCAACAAACACATCAAATCTACATAATTTCACTCGAGTTATCACGATATTCCTTAGTTTTGAGCACCAAATGTGCCAAGATTTCATAGTATATCACTGGTGTGACGTGCCACTGATACGACATGGTCGCTTGGCATTTCCATCTCCGTTCTTCATCCCGTATGTGTTTCCTCGAATCGTGTCTTCGTTCTCTTCTTTATATTAATTGTTAAAGTCTTCATTAATCTATCCTAATCAAATGTCTTAATTTACATTTCAAATTAAAGTAGAGTTATGAGGAAAGTTCAAGAGGTGCTTTTAAGTCAAATTTGAGAACCCTTTTGCAATTAACTAAAGTTTTGAACTAAGTCTTGAGTAAATGAGTAAGAGAATGAGAAGAGTTGCATTCATGATTGAAAAAAAAGAGTATAAGGGAACTAAGTATTCCCAAAATGTAATACTTTTACATTTAAAAGAGAGAAAAATTGATTTCTAAATAAGTTTACATTTTGAGCATGAGTTATATATTATTGAGAGTAGTATTGAGAACCGATATGGGGACGAGTTCAGACAACTCATATTCCTGATAAACCATATAGCAAACATGGGTAAATGATCGTACTTTTTATACAACTCCTTATTGCTTTTACGCATAGCTTAGTAGATCCACTTAATTGAGGTGTTCTATACCCCGACAAGGTATAGGACTGTTCTGGCGGTGTGGGCGAGACGTTGTATCATCACGTAGCTCATAATGATGGTTGTCGGTTAGAGCATCTCCCATATAAAAGGAAAGAGTATGTTACTATATTTTTATACATTTGAGTTGATATCCACTATTTTAAACGCTTTAAATATTGTATATATTAATAGTAATTTCATATTCAAGTTAAGTTTGAGGTGAGTATAGTATTCCCGTGTTATCAATTTATCTATTTTTGTTTCAGTTTTCCCCATACATGCTCGTATATTCAATGTACTGACATCATTCAACCTGCAACTTTTATGATGCAGATACAAGTGTTCAGGATCATAAACAGAAGCTCGGTTGATACCATTTGCAGTCCAGTTAGCTTTGTTGAGACTCCTTGCATTCCGGAGGATTCCACATTTATTCTTTTGATTTGTTAAATTGTCATTGGTTTTTTCTCGACATGTATCGTTGTATTTAGAGGCTTCATAGACAGTAGTTGTTGAGGAGTCTTTCACTATTTCCCTTGTTGATGTTTTGACAGATTGAGTTGATTACTTATGTTTATTTAAGTACTTTCAAACATTCATTGAGTTAAGTTCTTTTGACATATTATGAGTTAAAGTTTGGTATTTGAAGTTCCCATTTTACTTGCGAAAGTCTTCCACTAAGTAGTCAGCCAGGCCCAGGGTTTGCTTAGGAACCAACAATGGTTCTCGAGTACCGTCCATATCCAGAGTGTAGGCTTGGGGCGTGAAATTATGCTTGACCCTCATATAAGTATCCACTAATGTGAGAAAACAAAAAATGAGATTAAATATGACTTGTCATTGACTTGTAATGTAGGCTTAGGGATAGGTAGGATATTTATTTGGGATAAAGTGACTATTTACTCCTCAAAATTGCACTATGCTCTCAAATTATTTTCATTTTTCGCATTTGATCTTTGTCTTCTTGAAAGCTTCTCCACATTTATTTTCTTCTTATTTTGTCCTCTCATTTTCCCTGTTTTTTTGGAGGATTGTTTTCATTTTTCTTTCTAGATTTTCTTTGTTTGTGTTTTTTTTTTGACTTTTTCTTATTCGACCCTTTCACTTTGTTAGCCAACTTAGATCTTTTGCACTGTGTATATAATTGATAGTGTACTCAAGGAGGTGAGATTAAGAGATGGCACATTTAAGCACTCGAAATGATATATGTTGAGATGTTGTTTTTCAAATAAAAAGGTTCCAGGCTCAAAATAGAAATTCTATGGATAACATGTCATTCAATAGGATTGAAAGACACAATCCGCTCAAATAAAGCCTATGATCTTTTCCCTAGGTAAATGTTGTTAAATTTTTTGCCTTAACCAACATTTGGGCCACATTCTAGATCAACAAAGTCATACCATTGAATTTTATCTCTAAAAGCTCACCACGCCATTCACAAGAAACAATGAGGTCGAATTGTTTTAGCCTTAACTTTAAGAAAGATATTTATCAAATATTTCATAAATATATCAAGATGTACCCAATGAATTCTATAGGTCACAATAAAGTTGGTTTGTCTTGCCTAATAGATTAAGACTTTTTTCTTATGTACACTCCTAAATATGTTGGTACCAACCAAGTCAAATTCTTTTTTCTAAATTAGTAAATTTTTTTTTTTAAAGAAATGTCGTATCCAAAACCGATTTTTTTATTTCTCCATTATTATTGCCCCAGTTTTAGCGATGAGGACTTTTTAGATTTTTCCTTGGTTGGATCGAACCTCAAAATAAGGTTGCATACGTATCTTATCAAAGCAAGAATCAGGTCAAACGTTGTTTGGGAAGATCATAAACATTTATTTTGTTATTAGAAATAAATACTTTCTTTTATTATTCTAAACAAGGAATAGAATAATTTTTTTAATTTTTAATAAGGAATAATTTATTTCGAATTTCTTTTTGAAAGATTACCGAGCTCGGGGAGGGCTGCCTATGAGCTATGGAAGAAAAGAAACGAAATTATAAACGAATAAGAAAAGTAAAAAGATGAATTCCGCACCCCCCAAAATTCAGAGCTATGGAAGAAAAGAAACGAAATCATAAACGATTAAGAAAAGTAAAAAGAAAATTATCAAAATTATACCCAGAATATAAACAATTAAATACTACTAAGAAAAATAAAATAGCACCCCAATTTGGATGTACAGATAGGTATTATAAAAAGTATAATAAAAAAATAAACTACAAAAAATATAGATCAAAATATAAGTATAAAAGACCAAGAAGAAACTACTACGTAAAAAACTACAAAACTAAAAGACCATATAGACCAAAGAAGAAACTAACGGAATGTACTTGCTATAACTGTGGAAAATTAGGACACATAGCTAAAGATTGCAAATTACTTAAAAATCCAAATAAAAAACAAATATCATAGATACTAATAGACAATGAAAAATATATACAAATAGAGTATATAGATTATGAATTAGAAAGCGATGATAGTATATATGAATTATTAGAAAACAAAACAAACGAAATAGAAAATAATTTAGTAATAGAATTAGATAATGAATACTATATAAATGACTGAAATAGATATACAAATAATAACTAAAGCAGATCAAGATGAAGAATCTGTAGAACAAAAAATAATATTTGATAATAATATATTTGAACAAATAAAAGGAAAAGAATTAGACCTAAGTGTAGAAAAAATATTCAAAATACCAACAATAAAAAATTGGTTTAAACGACAAAAAGAAGAATATTATGTAGTAAGTCAAAGAGAACATATCATAGATTGTAAATACACCAAAGGAAAAGCTAAAATACCAATAATAAACAAATGAATAATAAATAAAGAAATACAAGATATTAAGGCTAAGAATCCAATTAAATATGTACATTTAGGAGGAACAGAAATACTAATAAAAGCATGTTTTAGAGAAGGAATAGATACACC
>JAJOOE010018999.1:0-17355 GCA_036250405.1 Solanum raphanifolium | reverse complement strand
CCCCCCCCCCCCCCCCCCCCCCCCCCCCCCCCCCCCCCCCCCCCCCCCCCCCCCCCCCCCCCCCCCTAGAGTGTGTGCCATCATAACCTCGACTTTTGGATCGTGACAAAATGCCTATCAATTTGACACGGGGACATATTTCAAGAGACTCGAACAATCTTATCTCTAATTCCACATGTCATTATTCCTTGAGAAGAGCATATCATGTGTTGTTTATTTAAGAAATACCAAAAATCCATTCAACTATAGAATTTCTTTTAATTCTCATATCCAAATATTTCTCACTTTCATTAGGATGCAAATAGTGTCAATAAAATATGAAATATTAAATACTGAATAATTGCAGGTAGAGGGTTCACGGGTCGGTTTGAATCGGTTATTAGTAAAAATCAAAATCACACCAAATTAATCAATTTTAAAATTATATAAACCAAACCAAATCAAATATAATATACATTTATCGGTTTAGTTGTTATCGATTTTGTAACACCCCGACTTTCCAAAACGTCTAAATTAACTCGTATCTTCGTGGAAAGACAAGGAGGGTGAGTAATAAATTAAAAATGATATGGTATGTCATATTTTAAGTGTTCAAGGGCTGTATATCAAGTTTTGAAGTTAAGTAAGTGGCAAAATAAAGTTGGCGAAAGTTATCGTAAGTTCCTTTTTAAAGATTTGTCTAAAATTTGGGTCAAATGTCTTGAATGTTTTCTCCCAATATATAAAGAGTTAGAAGGCCTATCACCCATTAAATCGAAGGCCTACGAGTCTAGTTTGCAACGCACAAAACCCCCTATCAAACCGACATGAGAGCAAAAAGTTATAAGGGTTTTACTAGGGACTGCCGGGGCAGATTCCGGGTCGGATCCGATCGGGTCAAAAATATGGTATGTCAGCTTATTTAACGTTTTAAGCCATGAAAACATTCCATTTCAGTTCCAAACTAGAGAGAAAGCTTAAGAGAGAGTTCCTATGAAGTTCTAGCATGATGTAGGTTAGTTTTTGACGATTTCTACCATTAAACATTGCCCCCGCGCCTAAAAACGTAATCCCTACACGTGGCAATCATTTTTCCCTTCTATTAGCTGCGTTTGGAGCTAGTTTTTGAAGATATAAATTTGTAGTTATTGGTGTTTCTTCAAGGTTTACACTTGGTTAACTAAGGTAATCATTTCGGGACCCTTTTATGGTTGTTTTTATGAATTTCTACGGACGTTTCGACAAGTTGGGGCAATATCGCAAATCTGCCTATTTAAGATTAATTATGAACTGTTTATAGGTGTGTAATAGCTGTGTATATATAGTATTTGCAAATCTTAGGACATAAGGAACAACTTTCATGAAGGAACTACGGTCTTTCGAGCATTCATTAGAAAGGCATGTTTCCAGTATATCAGGATACCTCCTCATAGTCTATTGCCTTCCATACTCTGTACAAAATTGTGTACTGACGCCCCATTGCCTTGGGGGGGCTGCATTTATGCATGCAGGTCTTGACAGACGACCGAGTAGACCTCCTAAGCAGCAGGATTGACTGTTATCCGGTTGGCTAGCCCTTTCCTTTGGAGCTACCAGAGTTGGGAGGTTTGTTACCTTTTGTTGTATATATCTTTATGGGTAGGCTGGGGCCCTGTCCCGCTAATCTTTACTGCTCTTAGAGGCTTGCAGACTAGTGTGTGGGATGTATAGCTACGTTATGGCCATACTGGCCTATGTTGTTTGTTTGTTGAAGCTTGTGAGCTGTTTGATGTATTGTAATGATATATACCTGCTTTTAGTTTTGGTATAGATATCATGGTGGCCTCGACGACCCAATCAGGATTTCTGTGCTAGTTGGCTATTTATTTATATGATCTCTTGGGAGTAGCTGTTTCTTTATTGATCAGTTGATAGGGGCCTTGTCGGCCGAGTGCTTAGTTTTAAGCCGAGATATACTTGTTTGTTTTCTTGATTGTGTGTGGCTGCCATGCGCTAGTAGCAAATGGTTCAGTAGGGTCGACTCGGGCTAGAGTTTTGGTATTAGGAGCCAGTTACGCCCCTCGAGTTTAGGGCGTGACAAATTTGGTTCAATTATTTAGTTCTTAACCAGACAAAATAAAATAAAATAAATAATTCATTGAAAACGTGATAAAGGTGACAACAATCCATTCAAAACCTAAAATAGTTAGAATGACTGACATTATAGAAATTTCAATCATTGAATTTACTAAGAATAAATCTTTAAAATTTACAATTTTGGCCTAGTTTAGATAGAAAGGACAGTGACATTTTCAATCCCACAAAGAATTTTCATAGACACTGTCACGCCCCGAGCCTACACCCTAAACGTGGGCAGCACTCGAGAACCATTGTTGGCCCAAGCGAACCCTTAGCCTGGCTCAACTCTTAGCGGAAGACTTACTCAAGAATAAAGAAACATCAAATATAACTCAACTCATAAAGTCATCATTACTAAAATTAGTTTAGCTCAACATAGTCTGAAATGTTCAATAACATAACTGTTTAACTCAACTCTTACACATTTAAAAAAATAAATGGAAAAGACTACTCAAAACACTACTATCTATGAAGCCTCTAATGACAATGAAGGATGTCGGGACAAGACCCATGACATCCTAACAAAACTAAAAGTAAATTGGAATCCTCCGGAAGCAAGGAGAATGACCAAAGCAACTCTGGAACTGCACGTTGTATAAACTCTGGAACTTAATAAATAGAGCATTTTGAAATCTAGACTCTCAAAATTTTTTTTGGTGTGCGCGGTGTGTGTTGTGCGCCCACGCTACCAGGCACGCGGAGCAAACCCTCAATTTGACATATCTCTAGTAAAATCAGATAACGTTTAACTCAAGAGTCAGGTTGACGAGCAGTCAGTGATGTTGGAAAGAATTATTGTAGACCTTTAATTCGATAGGTCACGGGTCACCTAAAGATTACTATTCTGAGAGGTATGGTCATTTGATGTTGACCCTTGTAGGAACTCATCTGAAAACATAACTAATAGGAGTGTTTTGAACTTGGCTTGCTGTTTGAGATTCCTTACGGCCCTAAACCATATCTGATATACTTACTACACTTTGTAAAGGACCTTAATATAGATATGAAAAACTTAGAATTCATTGGGTTCAAACCTATACTCATACAAAGGATGATTTGAATCTTTGCTTAGAAGTTGTTGGACGTTACATAGATTGTCCCGCATTTTTTTAGGTACTCAAAGAATTGTGACAGAAAGAGGGAAAAAACTTCAATTCTTGGCCGAAAGCAAATGAAAAGTCCTCTGACATTTCTTAATGTGACACATGTCCCTCCACTTTTAATGCTCCCAGTACGTGTCTTCCTGTGATTAGTTAAAAACCATGCCCGATCATCCAGGCAATGCTGGCGTTTCTTTTCCAAAATCTATATAGCTCTTCCATTTTCAATTTACTTCCTTCACACCTTCTCCTTAGACATTTCTTGTCATTCTTCTGACTTTTAAGTTTTACCTAAGTTTCATCAAAGATTACCACCTTCTTAACCATCCATTGACTTGATTTGTCTAGAATCTACAACATAATTACAACTTAATAGGGGAGGGTGGGGGGACAAAATCGACAATAGCAATTTGAAGGCACAAACCACAATTGAGGACGAGGATTATTGTTGGAGAATGAAGATGTTGGGTGAATCATTTTACAAATGACCCATGAATTTTTACAAATGATTCGATTTAGATTTTCATCCAAAAATATTAACCCCCTTAAGTTTTAAACTAAAAATTATTTTAGTTCTGCATAAATGGAAATATTTATACATGTGGACTGTTACTTGACATCTATTTTTTAAATACAATTAGAGAGTGCGCACTACATACAATTATCTATAAAATGATGTGTGTTTTAATATATATATATATATGGTTATAGTTTAGGTAGAAAAAAAGAACAACTGATAGTGGAAGTGTGACTTTGACCATTTAACTTTATTTTTTAAAAATGTCTACTTTCACTTGTCGAATTTAAAAATCAAGAGATAATTTATCAATTAGTTCTTGATAAATTGGACCTTCACCAACAAGATGAACAAAAGTTCATGTAATAGCCAACTTAACTATTAAGATTTGTCCCCTCTAGTCCACATTAAGTGAACTGTCATAAGTTTTTTTTATAGTTCAAAATAAGTGAATTTTTCAAAGTTTAAGATATTTGGTAATTGGATTTTTTTTCTTCATATTTATCCTTTCTTTTAATGATGTTGTTAACTACTTTACATTTTTAGAAGAATAGTTTAGGAATAATAATAATTAAAAATAGCCTTTAATATTTGTCCTTAATAGTTTTCTTTAAGAGGAGTGTTATATCCCAACAATTCACTTAATATAGACTATAGGAAGTACCATTCATTTCCCCAATATATTTGTCAAAATATTGAATTAATTATATTCATAGAATGATATAGTAAAATTAGGGAAAAGGTACAAGTACCCCCCCTCCCCCTAAACTATGACCAAAATCCCAGAGACACACCTTAACTAAACTAAGATCCTATTACCCCCCGAACCCAATTTTTTTTTTGTAAATTTGTACACCTTTTTGGCTTACATGGAAACCAAATATCTCCTACGCGCCTCAATTGCGTGGAGTCACGGAGTTTGCCACATAAGACAAAAGGTGTACAAAATTACAAAAAAAAATGAGTTAGGGGGGTAATAGGACCTTAGTTTAGTTACGGTGTGTCTATGAGATTTCAGTCATAGGCTATGGGGGGTACTTTTGCCTTATCCCAGTAAAATTACTCTTTTATTTATTTCTCGTTAAGGAATGTGACAGGTGTGTATCAAATCAGACATGAAGAGTATAAAAGTTCTTAAATACTAAAAAAAAATACTTATTACAACCTTTGCATTTTACAAGGTTTTAGGGTTTTCATTTCCCTTTTTCCTTTGCTTTTGAATTTTCAATTTTTCGTCTTCGTCTAGGATTCCCAGGAGACCGAGTTGATTCAAGTCCCTAATCTCCTCATTAATAGCTAGCTTTTGCAGTGTGGAAGAATGGATATTTATAGTCCCCAAAATTTGTATAAGAAATTTATTGTCTATATATATGGTCTTGGGAAATGGATAAATTTTGAGTCGAGTTAGGTGCAGATGTTCATTAATTTCTTTGTATGATAAAATGTAACATGAAAGCAGAATGTATCGATTGCTATTTATAAATAGGTAATCTATAGTTTGCAGATGGTTTAAACAAGACTCTCGGTGAAATTATAGTAGTGGCAGAAGGAGATTCAAAATATAAACTTTGAGATAAATACTAGAATGTATACCTAAGATTTAAATATATGATCTAAAACAGATTTTGAACCCCATTTGCCACTACACTAGTATCTTCCCTTATGTCAAAGGGAATTTAACAATTTACATATAACTAGGAAGATAATGTTTTCCTTAATCAAATTAACAACATTGCCAATACATAGTTCCACCACTTAATAATAGTGCTAACTGCTAACTACCTATTCTAAATGGAACTGTCTTCTATAAATAGTACTTAATAAGTTTAATAAAATATACAGGCTAAGTTGATTGTTTTCTTCTAAAATTAGGGGGGAAGTAAATTCAATAATAGTGCTAACTGCTAACTAACATTTATAAAAAATTAGTGGTGAAGTAAATTCAAAACATAACATTAATGGGTTGAAACCAAAAATGTGTTGTATGATTTTTGAAAGAGATTGTTTGTGCATTTCTGAAAGGAGATTTGTTTTTTTTATTCTGCTTTCTGAACTAATGAGAACCTTAAATTTGTACCTACTGAAAGTATTTGAGCCACAATTAAGGCTGGCATGTTGTGGGATCTACTAAAAAGAACCCTTCAAGGCCGCAATTTATCTGATGCCACGAGTAATTGTTGGGTTTTAAAAGATGTGAATGAAATAGAAGAGTTGTGACTTTTATAAAGAGTTTTGACTTTCCTGAAGAGTTGCGACTTTTTTAAAGAATTGTGACTTTTTTGAAGAGTTGTAACTTTTATGAAAAGTTACGACTTTTCTGTAAGGTTGTGACTTTTCTGAATGGTTGTGACCTTTTTGATGAGGCGCAATAAGCAGTCATTCACACTATCATCTATTGTCTGTAAATAAAGGGGTTCCTCTTATTTTTTAATAACAAATTTTTGAACTTCTTTCTTTTCTACTAAATCTAGTATTCTAAGTGTACTATACTTTTGTTGAGTGGTTTGCTGACATTGTGGTTTGAAGTATCGATACACCGGTAAGTAAGATTATTATATTATGAGAGGATATATTTCATTAACCTCGGGTACTTGAGGGAACTAA
This sequence comes from Solanum raphanifolium, assembly GCA_036250405.1. Taxonomy (NCBI): domain Eukaryota; kingdom Viridiplantae; phylum Streptophyta; class Magnoliopsida; order Solanales; family Solanaceae; genus Solanum; species Solanum raphanifolium. Next base: position 11,037 of record JAJOOE010018999.1, on the reverse strand, counting down.
TTTCCTTAAGAAAACATTGTGCATTCAGTGTGCTTAATTTTCTTTTTTGAGAAAATATTTTATTTATTATTTTAAATTTGTTTCAGATTCTATTTTCTTTACTGGTTTTAAGTTTCTTGTTTTGAAAATATTCTTTAAATTAAGTTTCTGGTTTTAAGTTTCTAGTTTTAAGTTCTTCAAAATTATTATTCGAAGTCTCTTAGTAATAATTTCACACCAAATGTGGCTTTAAAATTTAGGTATTTATGTCAAGCATGCTGCATTATACACAAATATTCTGCTAATCAACTTTGATGTTACCTTGGGAAGAGAGTGTTTTTGTATCTCATGCTGAAAGGTCTAACATTTATCTTCATCTAAAGCATAACTTCTTCAGGTCGAAAATTAGCTATCTTGTTTTCCTGAAGAATATGCCCAATTTTGGATTTTCTCCTTTAGTTGTTTTTTTTCTCCAATATTTTATAGCCAAAAATGGTTTGCTTTCTACTGTGGACTTCTGGCATTTCTTTATTAATCTATGGTTTAAGACTTCCATGGTATCAATAGTGTTAGAGATTTCCAGCTAAATGTATGCCAAGGAGGAGGTTGGGGAGAGTCGTGCACATGTTATTTATAATGGGAATGCTTCTAGAATCAATGAAATTGGGCTTCAACCTTATCAAGTTTTTGAGTAAGACCTTGGAAAAGGCTTACCATATGCTCTTGTCGATTGGCCAAATGCTGGTGATAAGTGGGGCTAGCGGGCATGGAAAAGAGTTACAAGTTCAGGTACCTTTAGAGATATATATTTGTATCTTCCGAAGCATTTTAAGGCTCCAAAAGGTGGAAAGAAAAATGCTTTTCGAAGTAAGATTTCAATTAAAGAGTATCTGCAGTCTAAGTATCCTGACATGGATATAAACCAATTTTTTGCCTTATTTAGTTGGATGATTCCTTCGAAGCAGTTGCCAAGCTCAAAATGTTAGCTTCGACAGGTCTCTTTGGTATATAGAATGTAGATATTTATTCGGTTCTTTGCATCAATTAAAAAAATATTTACTACATCTTTTTATTGACATGATGCCAAATTTGTTTTCTTTTTAATTAGATATTGATTTTGACTCAGATATGAAAGAGAGAACTACATCTTCAGGGACAAAATTGCAGTGTTTACTGTCTGATTCTCCTATTAGAGCCATTACTTGTAAGGGTGGTAACATAATCTGTAGCAGTTTAACAGCTGAAAATCCTTTTCCGGCCATGCTTTGTGATATTTGTTGTATTGAGCCTGGTTGTTGCCGAGACTGTTATTGTATCCTTTGCTGCAAAACTATCAGTTCACACTATGATGGGTATAGTTACATTCGATGTGAGGCAACAGTAAATGGCCACATATGTGGATATGTTTCCCATCTAGACTGTGCTCTACGAGCTTACATGGCTGGGACAGTTGTAGGAAGCATCAATTTGGATGCAGAGTATTTATGTCGATATTGTGATTCAAGGATGGATTTGGTTCCACATACTCTGAAGCTTTTAAACACCTGCACATCTGTTGCTTCTCGTGCTGACATCGAAAAGATTTTGAATGTTCGCATTTGTATTTTGCGTGGCTCACAAAAAAGAAGTGGAAAAGAGTTGTTGCATCATATTGAATAAATCAAGGCAAAGGTATAGCTAATTGATAAGATGTACTTTTTTTTCCTTATGATGCTATCTTTTTTCCATTTGAGGTTTACAGTTACTAGAATGACCAATTTGATAATCATATCAGCTTATGAAAGGAGTCTACATTCAAGATACATCCAAAAAGGAAAGTTGTGTGGATAGCACTAGTAACTTCTCTGTCTTCTCATTATCTTGTTTGTGGTGATCTGTTACTTTGACTTGAATATTTGTATCTGAGCAGGACATTTTAGTATGTGCAAATGTGGTTCTCTTTCTATAAGTATTGTTAATTTCAGGACACAAAAATATACATTTGTTGATTTTTTTCAAGTTAACTACCCTACAGTTTAGACGATTAGATAAAAAAACACATTATATAAGGTGTAAAGAGATAAAAGACACAATTGATACAAAGATTTTTATACTTGTTCGAATCACCGATGAGGTGCCTAATCCAGTCCCCTTGGTTTCCTTAGAGCTTGAATGTTTCTGATTAGACAAATAGCCTATTGTGAACTCCTTGACATGAAAGATTACAGTTCACTTTTTGGTATCATCCTCTACTCTTATAGTTTTCTAATCTCTCCTTTTCTTTTCTTTTCACTAGTTAACTATATTAAATACAATATTTTTACAAGATGAAATAGTGACTAGTATAAGCGTGTGCTAACTTGTTTCCATCTTTAGAAAAGTCATTCTTTCTTGATGCAAATCAATCTTCCTTGATTCTGATAGGGTGTGCTTTCCTTTTAGTAGGTTGCTGACTCGTCTTGATTTCATTTTTAAGCGAGTCAATCTCCTCGATTCTGGTACAATCATTTATCAATCTTCCTTAATTCTTGTAGTGTGTGGATTCCTTCCGTGTTTAGATTTATGCTTTCTTTTCACAGATTTTGGATGTATCTCTTTTTTTCGATCCTTTAGGATTAGTTTCATCATTACAGCATAAAGTTAATAGAGCTAACAATATGTGTTATTTTGATTTGCCTTTAGCTATACTGCTAAGATTTACTGGAGCGTATCTGTTAGGCTGATATATCTAGATATTGTTGTTATTGTGCTTTTGATTCTTCTTACTGGGCTTGAAGTGAAACCATATTTTCTATGGGGGGAAATGCAAGTTTAAACTGATGAATGGTGAGCTTAGTTAATCGACATAATTGTTGAGTATAAGATGATTAGATTATTATTTGAACAATTAAATTTAGTGGTAAAACTATAATGATATTCAACTTTACCGTTTGACTGATTATTTATATTTCAACGACATATAGTTTATATGTGAATAAGTGACGTCATCTAGCTAGAAATACTTTACGGCTAATAGTTTTATATGATGTATCATTAAGAAATAGTTCCCTCTTTTTTTGTAAAATGATCAATTTTTTTGTATATAAGGAAAGCTGAAACCAATTCTCAGCATGCATAAAAACTTTTCAATAATATTTTTAGACTGCCGATAAAGGAAGATCAATCGATCAAAGATGCAGAGTGATTATGGCATAAGAAAAATAATTTAACCACCCTGATACTACAATACAAAAAACTTCCATATGTGAAGTCCAATATCCATATTGATTCCAAACATGTTCAAGGTGATCCAACAACTTCAAAATATCATCAGGAGCAAATTGCCTATTGAAGCTTCTATCTCTGTTAAGTTGTAAAAGAAAAAATAACGATGGGTGTGTAATGTCTCATTTCTTGTGATTTTGTTTTAAATTGTGAAATGACCATTTTGCCTTTCCCCGTTCCGTTTTCATGCTTATTTGGTGTTTCGAGAATGGTTGGTGACTGGTGAGGTCCCTGATGTGATCCGGTGTGCTTTTGATAATTTGATTCCTCTTGAGTTGAGAATTCTTGATAGAGTTAACTTTGGTCAACATTTTGAGTTCTGAACGTCGGATGGGAATTCTGTCAGTTTCATAACTTCCGGAACATCGAGTTTGAGCTAGTAGAGTGGTTGGTAAGGTTTTCGAGGCCTTATGTTGAGGGTTGGGCGTTTAGGTGAGAAGTTGATCTTTAAGCCTAAACAAATGTCCGAGAGTGTATTTTTGTCTAAATGATCTTTTTTTTTTTAAATCCAAAGATTTCATTGTGTCCGGAATGTCGAGTTTAGTGGGGTAGCATATTTGATTTATTTTAATCGAGTCTCGAATAAATCCTAAGGGTCCGTTTGGAGATTTTAATAAGTTGGAGATTATATTGTGTTGCCCTTCTGGGGGATTGATTATATTGTGTTGCCGGTGTGGGAGCTTGATTATTTTGTGTTTCCTGTGTGGGGGCATGTATGTGTTGCTTAACCTATGTTGACGCCTTAATTGTTGTTCTATTTGCTTTGAGAGCATGTGATTCATGAGTTGCATATGAGAGAGGCTTGTAATGCTATTTGACCTGTAATACCCGAGTGAGGGGCTGAGTTGGAAACATTATAATGCTTTGAGTAAACGAAATGCTTTCTAAATGGAATTCACTTATTTCAAATGAACTCGTTCTTACTATTTTTCATATGAGGGTGTATATCATAATTCAACTGAGTTTTGAGAAATGTAGACTGTTGATACATGTTGAGTTGATTATTGCCCCCATGTTATATATGTATTGTGATGCATCCATCCTCATTCATCATATCATGTTCTTGGGAAATTGAGAAAAATGTGGAGATTCATTTTGAGAAAGAAAATAAGACACCTTTTTATATTCTTGACCACGCTAAAGTGGCATGTTGATTAGATTTTGAGATTGTGATTTGGTATATGAACTGTGAGTCCTCCATGGGTCCTTTTCTGGAAGCCTTAGCTCGACAGGGTGTATATGACAGGTTGTGCGACAATCTTGATTCCACTGTACCACCACATCATTGCATCATCTCATTACATTGCATTAATCATTTGAGTTGCCTTAGTTGTGTGTGTTATGGGAATTGTTGTTTCCTTATGTGTTTACTTTACTCACGCCGTTCATTATAAATTGGTGGCACTAATGCCGTAGTGGGACTTTTTTCTATGCAGGGAAGCGTTCCTTAGTTAATTTATAAGCTGATTAATTCCTTTTACTCGGTTGGCCAAGACTATTGAGTACTTGTGGGTTGTTCTCACCACTACTTCTGAATCATTTTTTATGCAGATTCTAGTTAGGGTACTCCCCGCGGTGGCTGATCATTTTTAGCTTCGGAGATCTTTTCAGAGTAGTGGTGAGATCCTGTTTTTGGATCACCATTATTTCCATCTGATATTTCCGGTCTTTATTTCTTATTGGAGACTTATGATGTGTTTCATACTCTAAAGTTGTATTAGATGCTCTTTATACTTATGCTACCTGGTTTTGGGATATTCTTTGTTGTTCTTTTCTATCGTTTGTGGCCTGACCATCCTTTTAGAGTCTCGTATCTGTTTTATTTTTGGCTTACACACTCTTTTTGGGTGGGGGGGGGGGGTTAGAGTGTGTGCTATCATAACCTCGACTTTTGGATCGTGACAAAATGCCTCTCAATTTGATATGGGGACATATTTCAAGAGACTTGAACAATCTTATCTCCAATTTCACCTGTCATTATTCCTTGAGAAGAGCATATCTTGTATTGTTTATATAAAGTAGAACAAATACCAAAACTCCATTCAACTATAGAATTTCTTTTAATTCTCATATCCAACAATATCTCACTTTCATTAGGATGCAAATAGCGTCAATAAAATATGAAATATTAAATACTGAATAATTGCAGGTAGAGGTGTTCACGGGTCAGTTTGGATCGGTTATTGGTAAAAAATCAAAATCACACCAAATTAATCAATTTTAAAATTATTAAACCCAAACCAAATAAAATATAATATACATTTATCGGTTTTGTTGTTATCGATTTGGTTCATTTATTTAGTTATTAACCATACAAAATAAAATAAATAATTCATTCAAAACGTGATAAAGGTGACAACAATCCATTCAAAACTAAAAATAGTTAGAATGACTGACATTATAGAAATTTCAATCATTGAATTTAGTAAGAATAAAGCTTTAAAATTCACCATTTTGGCCTAGTCAAGAAGGAAAGGACAGTGACATTTTCAATCCCACAAAGAATTGTCATAGACATTGTCACGCCCCGAGCCTACACCCTAGACGTGGCCAACACTCGAGAACTATTGCTGGCCCAAGTGAACCCTTGGCCTGGCTCAACTCTTAGCGGAAGACTTACTTAACAATAAAGAAACCTCAAATATAACTCAACTCATAAAGACATCATTACTAAAATTAGTTTAGCTCAATATAGTCTGAAATGTTCAATAACATAACTGTTTAACTCAAGTCTTACACATTTAACAAAAGAAATGGAAAAGACTACTCAAAACACTACTATCTATGAAGCCTCTAATTACAATGATGGAAGTCGGGACAAGACCCATTACATCCTATCAAAACTAAAAGTAAATGGGAATCCTTCTGAAGCAAGGGGAATCACCAAAGCAACTCTAGAACTGCACGTTGTATCAACGGTGTGTCTATTGATTACCCTGAACTCCTGTATCTGCATCATAAAATATGTAGGCTAAATGGCATCACTACATGGAATGTATGAGCATGAAAGGGGAACTCTAAAGAACAGACTTAAGCTTGAACTAATAACAATGAAGAACATACTCACCTCATTTCAACTCAACTCAAGGATACTCAAACTCAAAAGTACTTAACTCAGTTCAAAATAAAAGCAACAATAAAGATACATTATAAGAAAGCTTTTAAAATAGTAGATAGTAACTCAATGTATTTAAAAATACAATAATAAGTCTTTTACTCTTATTTGGGATATTCTCTAACAGACAACCATTACTATGAGCTATGTGATGATACAACGTCTCGCCCACGCTCCCAGAATTGTCATATACCTTGCCGGAGTATAAGACTTCCTCGACTATGTGTATCCACTGATCTATGCTTAAAAATCAATAAGGAACCATCTAAAAAATATGACCCTTTCTATCCACGTTGGCATACATGGTTTATGGGGACTTTGAGTTATCTGAACTCGTCCCCATATCAGTGCTCAATTCTACTCCCAATAATATAACTCATGCTCATATGTTTAAATATATTTCCTCGTCCTCAAACTTTGAGATTATTACTCAAAAGGTTCTCTTTAAAGAGATTATACTCAAAAACTCCTCATGAACTCATTTGGAAATTGATGTTTCCTTTGATTTTAAATGTAAAAACATTTATTCTTGGGAATACTTAGTTCCCATATATTCATTTTGAAAATTGAAACTAAACTCTCCTCATCCTCATACTCAAGTACTCAAGTCTTAAAACATGTTTAAAATTTTTGCAATAACACTTCTCAATTGACTAAAAGAACTTCCTCGAACTTTACTCTGAACTTTATCTTGAATTTGAATAATGAATTCAAGAGCTATGACCTGGATATGAATGATCTCTCAAGTATTAATGAATATTTTAAGTATGGATATCAAGTAGATAGCACAGGTACAATTCGAGGAAATGCACATGGAATGAAGGACGGAAGGGTAGGGGACGTGGCGACCTTGGCGCACTGAGTGACGCATGGCACCAACCCCTAAGCTACAGAAAGTGGTTTGGGGCGCCCTGAGTGGCGCGGTGCCCCACCCCTCTACCCAGGTTTTGATGAATTTTCTTGTTTCAATTTCATCTCTAACTCCCCTAGAATCGAATGGTTTCCCTCAAACTCTTTTAGATTCTTAGAACCAACATAATTACAATAAAATCCACTATAAATTACTCAAGAACAATACTCAACCACAAGATCCTCATCGTAAGAACTCAACGAAACCTCATATTAAAGAATGAAACACAAACTTCAAGAGACTCATCAAGAAGTCAATATACCCAATCTTATGGATGAAATTGGTAAAAGAAACTCATGATTGGCGTATGTGTGAATGAACCCATTACTATGAAAACTTAAATACCTCGTTTGGATCAAATCCTTGGTGAAATCCCTCGACGATTTGCAAGAAAACCTTGAACGCTCGAATATTCTCCTTTCTTCCTCCTCTTGAACTTTTCTCTAAAACCCTAACCGTATTTTAGAATTGTGAAAACTGTTCTAAGTCAGTTTAGAGACCTAAAATATTACTAAAAATGTTTATAGCTAATGGGGTAAGGAAAACACCAAAATTCCCTTCTTCAACTTGGATGAACTTTCCTTAATCGGATAGGCTGAACGCAAATAGGCGTATCTCCCTCATCCGGACTTGGAATTTAGAAAAATCAGTGTCGTTGGAAAGAGGACTCAGAGACCTTTCATTTGATACCTTATGGGCTACCTAACTCATCATGTATGGAAAGTTATGGTCGTTTGAAGTTGACCCAAAACCTTAATTAGCTCTTTCCAATTTAGTTCTTTCTCAAAATAGTTCTTTCTAAGATCGAAGTGTTACAATATCTCGCCCTTGGGAACATTTGTCCTCGAATGAGATCACTCTATGTAGAACTAAGTTTGGGAACATCTAACACCCAGGTCAAACACCAACATGCAATTTAACACGACATAACATATCAACTTGAAGAGTGTTTTACAAAAAGTCATTACCTTGGTCTGGAATTTCTCCGGAAGAGAAGAGATGTGGGTATCTCTTCTTCATATCCTCCTCAGCCACCCAAGTAGCTTCTTCAACAAACTGATTCCTCCATAAGACCTTGACTGATGCAGCCTCCTTAGTTCTCAACTTGTGAACCTGATGATCAAGTATTTCAACAGGTATCTCCTCATAAGATAGGTTGTCCTTAATACCAATATTTCTGGTAGGTATAATAAGTAAAGGATTGACCATATACTTCTTCAACATTGAAATGTGAAACACCGGATGGACTGCTGCTAACTCTAATGGTAGCTCCAATTCATAGGCTACATTGCCAATCCTCTTGGATATCTTGTAAGGACCAATATACCGGGGACTAAGCTTCTCCTTCTTATCACATCTCATAACACCCGGGTGACACCTTCAAATAAACTCAATCATCCAAGTTTTTTTCCTAACAACGATATAGGATGATGGCTTTGTGCTATTTTTAACCTTTCTTGAATGATCTTCACTTTCTCCATAGCTTGATGAACCAAGTCCGGTCCTATCAACCCAACTTCAGCAACCTCAAACCAACCAATAGGAGATCTACATCTTCTCTCATAGCTAGCCTCATAAGGAGCCATCTGGATTCTAGAGTGATAACTGTTGTTGAAAGAAAACTCAATGAGAGGTAAGTGATCATCCCAATTACCCTTGAAATTGATAACACAAGCCCTCAACATATCCTCTAGAGCCTCAATATAATACTTAATAAGAATTCTAAGATTATGGCAGGATAAAAAATTTATACGGTAATTTAATCCTAGATATCTCAACTTATCTTGCGTACCAAAATAAATTGATAGAGGAAGTTTTATACTTGGATTATGAAAATTGTATATATGGGCTAATTGTGTAACGTTGGGGGTATATATGAGTTATTTTTATAATAAGGGGTATATCATATCTAAATCGCAAAGTTTAGGGTACATCAAAGACCGTGTTCATATGCAGGACATTTTAGATTTAAATATAATGTCGTCCAGGTATTGCCAAATGTTGGTGAATTCTATTGCATTCAATTTGTAAAGGTCCCCTATTTTTATCTCCCCGCTTTTGAGTTCCACAAGATGCCAGCTCTCATTCTTCCCATCAAATTTGTAAGCTTTTACTTCTTTTAATTGACTAATTAGTTGAGGCTTGCTTCCACGAGAAGTAGAATGAATCGAATTCTTCATATACATTAATTGATCTCTCCATAATTTCATGAGTAGAACGAACTGTGAATTTCAAGTTGGGATGAGTCAATGAGGCTTGTAGCCATATTTTAGAGAGAATTCTCATATGTGCTGCTTCTATATAATTAAGATAACAGAGTATTTTGTGAATCACAGGTTCAGGCAATATGTCAACTCTTGTTTCACTTTTACTCTAATGTTGTTTCATTGATCGATTAATGTATATGAAGAATTCGAGTCATTCTACTTCTCATGGAAGCAAGTCATTGCTTAGTCAACTAAAATAAGTATAATTAAAAAAGCCTACATATTTAATCGGGAAAGCAAGAGATATTCCCCTCTCGTTCTACTTTTGATTCAAAAATATCGTTTTCATTATACTGTTGGTTCAAATTAGATTGGAAGTGATTGTGTTCGACTTATTAAATTTTGGTGAAGGGATAGGATGCAGAAGCCACCAGGTGTGTTGCTTGTTCGAATTCTGCACCTGTTGTTGATCTTGTTAGGGAAGAAAGAGCATTGATCTCACAAAGCTCCTTTGGACAGCACAAATGATATTGGAGGAACGATAGGATGCAAGAATGGTAGGAACAGGGGTATTCAATTACAAGTGACTGTTTTGCACTGTTTGGTACAAGAAATTGTCTTTAGCATTCACAGACATGCAGTTCAGTTCAAATTGAGGTGAAAAAATTTAGTATAAAGAGTGATTCGCGGAGAACTGTTGATAATTGTGGATGTTTAATGCCACAACAACAGTCAGGTAAGTTTGTGAATGGGAGACTTCATTGGACTACTAGTAGGTAGAATATCCTTGTTTCATTTGGCTACCAACCCGTGGAGATCATTGGATCCCATCTTGTTTGGGGCAGAGGCATATTTTTTGCTCGAGGGCTGTTCATTTTTGTTTCTTTTGTTAAATATGGAATAAAGACATTGTATATTTAATGAACACATTTACATCTTGTTTGGGACAGAGGCTAACAATCCTTTAAGTGAAGCAGTTAACACACATTAGAAAGACACATGAATCCCTGTTCTGGAGAGAAAGCACAAGCCAAAAGTTATTCTTAAAAGAGTTTGGGGCTAAGATTTCTTAAAAAACTAGAAATCCTAACCAAATCCTTGGAACGTGGAAGTCATTAACAACAATTTATTCAATGTAATCCCACAAGTAATGTCCAAATGCACACTTCACCCTTACCTTGGAAAGGATGGAGGAATTTCACGAATAACTGTTTTTAGAGCTAGCAAGTAGTCAGTGACGGATCTAGGATTTTAAGGTTGTGGGTGCTTTGAAAGTGGCGGAATCAAATATACAAAAAAGACTTGTTAATAGTGATCAGATTCGAACCCGAGCTCAACAACATTAAAAGAGACTTAAGAACCCACCCAAAAGCCAATGGACCAATTAAATCATTTGATCATTGGGTGCTCTATGAGTCTATGTTAATTTTATACAAATACCTCTTAATTTCTACATAGATATATGTATTCTGAGACGAGGTTAATGGGTGCTCGAGCACCCGACGGACTCCATGTGGGTCCGCCCCTGCAAGTAGTGATGTGCAAAAATTGAACCAATCGATAAATCGAACTGAAAAGGTGTT
>JAJOOE010018998.1:0-19880 GCA_036250405.1 Solanum raphanifolium | reverse complement strand
TCCATGATCTTATACTATAAAGTATAAGATCTTATGGTATATTTTCTATTCTCTGTTATATTTTAATAAAATAAATTCTTCTCTGTTAAAGAATGTGATGTCAACTCGTGAAATATATGTTTATGCATTAGTCGATTATATCCCTCTTCTAAGTAATTGAGCTACAAAATTGTTTGAAAACTCTACAAAGCAGCCGATTCACTATTGATTAAAAAAACAAAAAAAAACTTATGTACAAAGAATTTACAATATAAAAGCTCTCTTTTAAATAGTATAGCTATAAAGTAGCTAGTTCGTGTTAGGTTTTCTTTACCCACTTCTAAGAGTGTGCACGAGAAATTGTAAAATCACCCGATTTAAATTCTAATAAAAATAAAAATTACTCTCTCTTAGTTTGATTTAGTTTTAAATTTTAAAAATAGATAAAATTTTATTTAATTGTGATCAAAGTAAAAAATAATATAAGAATTGAACCAAAAAAGTTGTATAAATACATAATTAAAAATTATAATTACATTTTATTATGTATATGTATTTTTTCATATCTATTTACAAAATATTTGCAATGGATATTATCTTTTTGAAATCTTGGGCATTTTTTTAGTGTGTATAATTATCTCGTTTCTTATATTATCTTTAGAGTTTAAACTATAATGGGCTTGTTCAGACATCATTTTTGGTCATATTATCCATATGTCGATGCAAATCTGTGCTTTTATAAATATATAGGACTGTGGAAGTGCGAGTTCAATATGTCTGTGTGTTACATTTTTTGTCCTAATTTTTGTGACATAGATAGTAATTGGAGAGTCAAACATAAATTGTATATGTTTTTTAATATTTTAAGTTGTTAATTATTGTAATTTATAGTACTTTTGTCATGACCCAAAATGAGTCATGAGTGACATCCACACCTAACCTCCTAGGTGGGCGAACTAACAAATTCAACCCCAACTTATATTAATTGTTCAACTTACAAAATCCAACCATAATGTGGAAGTTCAAATCTTATTAAGGTAGGAAATACAAATCCACTATAGTCTATTAGACATTATTTCTCATAATGTGAAAGTCATCACGTCAAGACAACTAATTCTCAAATACCAAGTCTAAGAGTATCAAAGATACTAGAAATTAAAAAAAAATAGTTTGTGTCCGAAAACAAAGGACATCATGCCACGACCGAGAGAATCCAACACGATCTAGAATGAATAGCTCATCCTAGAACCTGATGTGCTGGAGAAGGGCTAGAGCTAGGGGCGAGTTAAAGTTGGTGGTACATGTAGAAATCTCACGTCTAGGATTAAAGAAATTAAAGATTGTATTGATGAAAATAATATTGAGTTACAAGCTCCTTATGTCACGCCCTGAGTGCACACCCTGGACGTGGCCGACACTCGAGAACCAATGTTGGCCCCAAGCGAACCCTTGGTCTGGCTTACTTATTCAGCGGAAGACTTAAATACAAGAGATATACCTCATGCAATAACTTAAAAGATAGTAACTTAGCCAAAAATGTCAACTCAAGTCTTAAACGTATACAACTGAAATAAATAAGACTAAAGAACTAATATTATCAGTCTATGAAGCCTCTAAAACAAAAAGGGATGTTGGGACAAGACCCCCGATCATCCTAACAACTGAAAACTAGAAATCAAATGATGAAAGAGTCCTTCGGAATGCAAGGGGGATCACCAACAAACTCGGAGTGTTAAACCTGATCAACGAGGCGCTGGATGCTGATCCTGGTTACCTGTGTCTGCATCATAAGACGATGCAGGCCAACTGGCATCAGTACATTGAATGTACGAGTATGCGAGTTGGAATGCTAAACAATACAAAGGATTGAAAAGATTCTGAAATAAATACTTACCTCGACTCTCCTCAACTCATGAATAACTTAACTCTAAATAAAGCAATGAACACATGCAATATATGAAAAGCTTTATAAAACAGTAAAAGCCACTTAGTTCGTTAAAGGAAATACAGTAACAAACTCAACTTTACTCATATAATAAAATAAAATAGTTTATGTAGGAGATTCTTTAACCGACAACCACCACTATGAGCCTAAGTGGTGATACATTGTCTTGCCCACACAGCCAGAATTGTCATATACTTTGTCGTCATATAGAACGCTTAACCTAGTGGATCCACTAGCTTAACTTATGTGATCATCTAAAAAGCATGACCCATTAATACACATGATGGCTACATGGTTTATGGAGACTTGAGTTAATATGAACTCGCATCCCCATATTGGTGCTCAATACTACTCCCAAAAATTACTTAGCTCATATGTTTTAAAAACAAACTTCTTTCTTTGGTCTGAGATAATTATTCAAAACTTAGCTTAAAAGCTCTCTTGGAATCGATGTACCCTTTTCTTGCTCAAATATGAAAACATTTATAAACTCTTTGGGAATGCTTAGTTCCCTTATAACTTTTTTGAGAAATGAACTCAACTCTTTACTCTTTGTTTAACTTGAAACTTAAGTCTTAAAACAAGGTTAAAACGTTTGTTAGAGACTTTTGAAAACTTTAAAAACTTTGCTTTGACTTGCTTTTTAACGTCTAGACTTGACACTTAACTTCTCTTGACTTTGATCCTAACTTTCCTTGAATTGGATTATGGATTCAAGGTTCATGATCTCATGTTTATGGATGATTTCATGATGTACCTTAGAGTGTTGGGATCAACTAGAATACATAGGTATATTGCGAAGGAACAAGTACAAAAGGTGGGAAAGAAATGGGGTGAATTGGCGTCCCTGGCGCTCTGAGAGGCGCGGGGAGCCAACCCTTAAACTTTAGAGAATATGTTGGGGGGGGGGGGCTGGCTGGCGCGACTCCCCACCCCCTTCTACGGGTGTTTGACGACTTTTCTTCTGCTTTTTTCAACTCTAAGTACCTTCTTTAACAAATTGGTTCCCAAGTACCTTCTTTAACAAATTGGTTCCTCCAAAGGACTTTGACTGATGCTACTTCCTTAGTCTTCAACTTGCGAACTTGGCGGTCTAAGATCTGAACAGGAATCTCCTCATAAGATAACCCGTCCTTGATCCCAATATCTTTAGTTGGTATGATCAATGAAGGGTTACCCATGAAATTCTTCAACATGGAGATATGAAACACCGGATGAACCGCAGCTAACTCTTGCCAATCCTCTTGGATATTCGGTAAGGTCCAATATACCGGGGACTAAGCTTCCCCTTCTTACCAAACCTCATAACACCCTTCATAGGTGAAAATTTTAGATACACCTAATCATCTACTTCAAACTCCAACTCTCTTCTCCCAACATCAGTGTAGGATTTCTGACAACTCTGTGCCTTCTTCAATCTCTCTTGAATCACTTTCACCTTCTCCATCGCTTGATGCACTAAATTTGGTCCTATCAACCCTGCTTCACCAACTTCAAACCATCCAATAGGATATCTGCATCTTCTCCCACACAGAGCTTCATAAGAAGCCGTTTGGATGCTAGAGTGGTAACTATTAGTGTATGCAAATTCAATAAGAGGTAGGTGATCATCCCAATTACCTTTGAAATCAATCACGCAGGCCCATAACATATCCTCTAAGGTCTAAATAGTGTTCTTTGCTTGCCGATCAGTCTGAGAATGAAAAACAGTACTCAGGTTCACCTTTGAACCCAACCTTTCTGAAAATATTTCCAAACTGTGCAGTAAATTGTGCACCCCTATCTAAAATAATAGAGACCGGAACCCCATGAAGTCTTACCACCTCTTTAATATAAAGTTTGGCATAATCTTCTGCTGAGTAGGTAGTCTTTACAGGCAAAAAGTGGGCTGATTTTGTCATTCTATCGACAATCACCCAAATAGAATCATGTTGCCTGCGAGACCTTGGTAAACCTGTGATGAAGTCCATATTAATCATCTCCCACTTCCATTGTGCCTTTGATGCTCTACTTTAACTTGTTGGCAATTTGAACACTTAGCAACAAATTATACAATGCCCTTCTTTATGCTACTCCACCAATAGACTTCCCTCAAATCGCAATACATCTTTGTGGAACCCGAATGAATGGAATATCTGGAGCTATGAGCTTCCTCTATGATCCTCTCTTGAAGTCCATCCACCATTGGTACACACAATCTACCTTGATATCTCAACACACTATCTCCCCCTTGTTCAAAAGCTAATACTTTTTGCTTACGAACATTTGTCTTCAATTCAAGCAATATAGGGTCTTGGTCTTGCTTCTCTTTCACTTCTGATACCAATGAAGATTCAGTCCCATTCATCACCACTACTCCTCCTTCTGTTGAATCCATTAGCCGGACTCCTAAGCGTGCAAGTTTATGCACATCTTTTGCCAACTCTCTCTTTTCTTCCTCAACATGAGTAGTACTACCCATAGACAACCCGCTCAAAGCATCAGCAACAACATTAGCCTTACCTGGGTGGTAAAGAATACTCATGTCATAATGCTTGAGTAATTCTAACCACCTCATTTGTTTGAGATTAAGCTCTTTCTGAGTGAACACATATTGAAGACTCTTGTGATCAGTGAATACATCAACATGGACAACATATTAATAATGATGCCGCCATATCTTCAAAGCAAATACTACAACAGCCAATTCTAAGTCATGGGTTAGGTAGTTCTTCTCATGAACTTTCAACTGTCTGGAGGCATAAGTTATGACTTTGCCACTATGCATTAACACACAACCTAAACCAACTCTAAGTGCATCACAATACACCATAAAACCTTGAGTACATTCCAGTAAGGTCAAAACTGGGGCAGTAGTCAACCTCTTTTTCAATTCCTGAAAGCTTTTCTCACAAGCTTCAGACCATTGAAACTTAACAGTCATTTGAGTCAACTTGGTCAAAGGGGATGAGATAGACGAGAACCCCTATACGAACCTTCTATAATATCCAGCCAAACCTAAGAAAATCCTAATTTCATTTGTAGATGTGGGTCTATGACAACTCTGCACCGCCTCTATCTTCTGAGTATCAACTCTAAATCTATCACCGGAAACTATGTGGCCCAAGAATGCCACAAACTCAAGCCAAAACTCACATTTTGAGAACTTAGCATAAAACTCCTTATCTTTCAAGGTCTGAAGAACTATTCTGAGATGGCTAGCATGATCTTCTTTATTCCTTGAATAGATTAGTATGTCATCAATGAAGACGATAACAAACATATCTAAATAAGGTTTAAAAACTGTATTCGTAAGGTCCATGAACGCCGCAGGTGCATTAGCTAAACCAAACGACATGACTAGAAACTCATAATGACCATAACGGGTCCTGAATGCTATCTTTGGAATATCACATTCTCTTACTTTCAACTGATGGTAGCCAAATCTGAGATCTATCTTAGAAAAACAAGAAGCGCCCTGAAGTTGATCGAATAAATCATCAATTCTTGGAAGAGGATACTTGTTCTTGATGGTAACCTTGTTCAACTGACGATAATCTATACACATCCTAAGGGAACCATCCTTCTTTCTCACAAACAAGACCGGAGTTCCCCAAGGTGAGACACTAGGTCAAATGAAACCCTTATCTAGAAAATCTTTCAACTGATCTTTAAGCTCTTTCAAGCCATTCTATATGGAGGTATAGAGATATGACGAGTATCTGGAAGAATATCTATATTGAAGTTTATCTCTCTCTCTGGAGGGACTACGGGTAGATCATCAGGAAAGACTTCTAGAAATTCTTTTACTACTGAACTGACTGCATATGAGGTATCACAACATTAGAGTCATTAACTCGGACTAAGTGACAGACACACCCCTTGGAAACCAACTTTCTTGCCTTAAGGTACGAAATGAAATGACCCTTAGGCACTGCTGAACTACTCTTCCACTCTAAGACTGGCTCATTAGGAATTTGAAACTTGACAACTCGAGTTCTACAATCAATAGAGGCATAACAAATATGAAGCCAATCCATACCTAGAATGACATCGAAATCTACCATGTCTAACTCAATTAAATCAGCCATGGTGTCTTTGTGATTGATGGAAATGACACAATCACGATAAACTTGCTTAGCTAAGATAGACTCCCCAACAGGTTTAGAAATACTAAAAGGTTCACAGAGTTTCTCAGGAAGAACATCAAACTTATTTGCAACATAAGAGGTTACAAAAGATAAACTTGCTCCTGGGTCTAGCAGAGCAATAAACATCAAAAGCAAAGACTTTTATCATACCAGTGACAACATCTGGATAGTTCTCTTGCTCTTGACGGCTGATGATTGAATAAAGACGATTTGTTCCTCCACCAATACTTGAAGTAGATCCTCTAGGTGCAGCCCTGTTTGGTGGGGTAACTGATAAAGATTGGGCTATATTGCCCTGATTGCCACTACCTTGCCTATTCTTAGGAGACTCTTTCAGTAAGTGACCCTCTAGCCCACAATTGAAACAACTTGTCTGGCCATCACGACATTTACCTGGGTGGATCCTACCACACTTAGCACATCCAAGATCCTAGTTACCTCCTTGTACCACACTACCTTGAGACTGTGCAAGTTTAGCTCTGAAGTTCTGCGCATTCTGACCATTATACTCACATTTGTTTCTAGGTGCAGGGGGACTAGCAGATGATGGAGCAAATCCCTTTTGCTTCTGCTGAAAGGACGAACGGTTCACATTACCTTTCTGTTGCCCAGACTCATTCCCTGTCTTAGCTTTCTCATTTCTGAATTTCTCTCTATCCCTTAGCTTTTCTTCCTCAGCCTGCTGCACATAGGCCATCAACCTTGATATGTCCATGTCCCTGATTAGCATCGTAACCCTACCTTCCTTGCTCGATAGACAAGACAGACAAACAAGATCATTCTACTCCTCATGTCCGCAACCATCTTCGGAGCATAACGGGATAGTTGGGTGAACTTCAACCCATACTCATGAACACTTAGAGAATCCTGCTTAAGTGTGAGGGACTCACATACCTTGGCCTCTTTCAATTCTCGGGGAAAGCAACGCCCCAAGAAAGCTTCCTCAAAATAGGCCCAACATGCATAATACGGGTTGTTACATATCTATACCGAAGTCTATCTCTCTCTCAAGAGGGACTCCGGGTAGATCATCAGGAAAGACTTCTAGAAACTCTTTCACTACTGGAACTGACTGAATATAAGGTATCTCAACACTAGAGTCATTAACTTGGACTAAGTGATAGACACACCCCTTGGAAACTAACTTTCTTGCCTTAAGGTACGAAATGAAATGACCCTTAGACACTGCTGAACTACTCTTCCACTCTAAGACTTGCTCATTAGGAATTTGAAACTTGACAACTCGAGTTCTACAATCAATAGAGGCATAACAGGCATGAAGTCAATCCATACTTAGAATGACATCGAAATCTACCATGTCTAACTCAATTAAATCAGCCATGGTGTCTTTGTGATTGATGGAAATGACACAATCACGATAAACTCGCTCAGCTAGGATAGACTCCCCAACAGGTTTAGAAACATAAAAGGGTTCACAGAGTTTCTCAGGAAGAACATCAAACTTATTTGCAACATAAGGGGTTACAAAAGATAAACTTTATCCTGGGTCTAGCAAAGCATAAACATCAAAAGCAAAGACTTTGATCATACCAGTGACAACATCTGGACAGTGCTCTTGCTCTTGACGACTGATGATTGCATAAAGACGATTTGTTCCTCCACCAGTACCTGAAGTAACTCCTCTAGGTGCAGCCCTATTTGGTGGGGTAACTGATAAAGATTGGGCTATATTGCCCTGATTTCCACTACTTTTCTTGTTCTTAGGAGACTCTTTCAGTAAGTGACCCTCTAGCCCACACTTAAAACAACTTGTCTGGCCATCACGACATTTACCTGGGTGGATCCTACCACACTTAGCACATCCAAGATCCTAGTTACCTCCTTGTACCACACTACCTTGAGACTGTGCAAGTCTAGCTCTGAAGTTTTGCGAATTCTGACCATTATACTCACCTTTGTTTCTAGGTGCAGGGGAACTCGCAGATGATGGAGCAGGTCCCTTTTGCTTCTACTGAAAGGACGAATGGTTCACATTACCTTTCTGTTGCCCAGACTCATTTCATGTCTTAGCTTTCTTATTTCTGAATTCCTCTTCATCCCTTAGCTTATCTTCCTCAACCTGCTGCACATAGACTATCAACCTTGATATGTCCATGTCCCCGATTAGCATCGCAGCCCTACCTTCCTTGCTCGACAGACGAGACAGACAAATAAGATCATTTTACTCCTCATGTCCGCAACCATCTTCGGAGCATAACGGGATAGTTGGGTGAACTTCAACCCATACTCATGAACACTTAGAGAATCCTACTTAAGTGTGAGGGACTCACATACCTTGGCCTCTTTCAATTCTCGGGGAAAGAAACGCCCCAAGAAAGCTTCCTCAAAATAGGCCCAACTCGCAGGTGGTGCATCATCTGCTCTACCCTCTTTCCACTGGTCAAACCAAGTCCTAGCAACATTCTTCAATTGATATGCAGCTAGTTCAACTCGATCAGTATTTGCCATATACATACCATCAAATACCTTCTTCAGCTCATCAATAAAGTTCTCTGGATCCTTAGTAGTGCTCGAACCAGTGAAGTTTTGAGGATTCATCCTTAAGAAATCACGAATCCTTGAAGTGTCAGCCCCTTCTTGTCAAGCTCCTCTTTGCTGCCCAAAATGGTTAGTTACAGCTTGACTCAGCATCCTAATTGATTCTCTGAATTCAGCATTAGTGACTTCCCCTTGAGGTTGCACTTCAGGTGCATTTGGTAACTTTTGCTCCTCAATATTACGCTTAGCAGGGCGATCTCTGAAAGCTCTTCGTGGAGGCATGATTATCTGAACATACTCGTAAGCACCAATTAGAAGGAAACTTTTTAGAGATCAAACTCTCACTCACGAAATGAGTGTGAAAGAAGTGAGAAATTTTCCTAAGTGTTGCAGCTTCCTAGTTATAGACGTAGCTAGCTTCACACCAATAACTAGGACTCTACAGACACAGCTTCATAGACTCCCTAGGACTCTTGAAATATGTGCTCTGATACCAAGTTTGTCACACCCGAGCCTACACCCTGGACGTCGTCGACACTCGAGAACTATTGTTGGCCCCAAGCGAACCCTTGTCCTGGTTTACTTACTCAGTGGAAGACTTAAACACAAGAGATATAGCTCATGTAATAACTTAAAAGATAGTAACATAGCCAAAAATGGCAACTTAAGTCTTAAGCATATACAACTTAAATGAATAAGACTAAAGAACTAATACTATCAGTCTATGAAGCCTCTAAAACAAAGAGAGATGTCGGGACAGGACCCCCGATCATCCTAACAACTAAAAACTAGAAAGCAAATGATGAAACAGTCCTCTGAAATGCAATGAGGCTCACCAACAGACTCGGAGTGCTGAACCTGATCAACGAGGCACTGGATGTTGATCCTGGTTACTTGTGTTTGCATCATAAGACGATGCAGGCCAACTGGCATCAGTACATTGAATGTATGAGTATGCGAGTTGGAATGCTAAACAGTACAAAGGCTTGAAAAGATTCTGAAAGAAACACTTACCTTGGCTCTTCTCAACTCATGAATAACTTAACTCAAAATAAAGCAATGAACACATGCAGTATATGAAAAGCTATATAAAACAGTAAAAGCAACTTAGTTCGTTAAAGGAAATGCAGTAACAAACTTAACTTTACTTATATAATAAAATAAGATAGTTTCTGTGGGAGATTCTTTAACCAACAACCACTACTATGAGCCTAAGTGGTGATACAACGTCTTTCCCACGCTGCCAGAACTGTCATATACTTTGTCGTCATATAGAACTCTTAACTTAGTGGATCCACTAGCTTAACTTATGTGATCATCTAAAAGCATGACCTATTAATACCCATGATGGCTACATTGTTTATGGAGACTTGAGTTAATATGAACTCGCATCCACATATCGGTGCTCAATACTACTCCCAAAAAGTACTTAGCTCATAAGTTTTAAAAACAAACTTCTTTCTTTAGTTTGAGATAATTACTCAAAACTTAGCTTAAAATCTCTCTTGGAATCGATGTTCCCTTTTCTTGCTCAAATGTGAAAACATTTATAAACTCTTTGGAAATACTTAGTTCCCTTATAACTTTTTTGAGAAATGAACTCAACTCTTTACTCTTTGCTTAACTTGAAACTTAAGTCTTACAACAAGGTTAAAACGTTTGTTAGAGACTTTTGAAAACTTTAAAAACTTTGCTTTGACTTGCTTCTTAACTTCTAGACTTGACACTTAACTTCTCTTGACTTTGATCCTAACTTTCCTTGAATTGGATTATGGATTCAAGGTTTATGATCTCATGTTTATGGATGATTTCATGATGTTTAGATGTACCTTAGAGTGTTGGAATCAATTAGAAAACATAGGTACATTGCTAAGGAACAAGTACGAAAAGGTGGGGAAGAAATTGCGAGAACTAGTGTCCCTGGCGTTCTGAGAGACGTGGGGCACCAACCCTCAAACTTCAGAGAATATGTTGGAGCGCGCTGGCTGGCGCGACTCCCCACCTCCTTCCCCAGGTGTTTGACGACTTTTCTCCATTTTTCAACTCTAAACCCTCTAAACTTCAATGGTTCTTTCCCCACACACTTAGGATCATTTATACCCTCAATATATGATAGATTCAAACCAAAATTTCATCCAGAAACATGAATCAAATCCCAAGAAACTTCAATCAACACAACCCACAACAATTCAAGAACAACCTTCAACAATGTTCATTAAGAACTCAATTTCTAAACTTTCAAGACTTAAATTTGCTGAATCAAATCACGATTGGCGCGTGGGTGAACTAACCCAATGTTATGCGATCTCACATACCTTGTAGGGATCAACCCCGACGAAATCCACAAGCTATCCTTGACAAAGTCGACGAATCTTGCTTCCTCTTCTCATTTCTCCTTTTTTCTCTTTTCTCCAAGCCCTAGCATGAACTCTAACTTTTCTAGACTGACCAAAATCTGGTTTTACCCTAATTAATCTCCTAAAAATTAATTAGAATAATTTGGTAAGGAAAAGACTACATTACCCTTCAAAATATCCGGATTAGACTTTCCTTAATCCAACTACCCAACTTCCAAAGGGGATAACTTACTCATACAAACTCGGAATCGCGCAAAATCGGTGGCGTTGGAAAGATCATTCCAACCATATCTGGAAGTACACCTAACTCATCCTGAGCTAGGAGTTATGGCCGTTTGAAGTTGACCAAAACTCAATTTTTCCTAACTTAAACAAATTTTTAGATTTACATTCTTTCCAAGAATGTCTATTTCCAATTATTAGCTTCTTCCTAGTTATTTCAACTTGCGAGATATTACACCTTATATAGGAGAGAATTGTAGAGTCCTAAGTTAACTAAACATAGAGTCCTACTACAATACCTATTACTACTACTATAATAATAATAATAATAATAATAATAATAATAATGCAACTATAAATAATCTAATCCTAGTTGTACTATAATCCTAATAGTAATCTAATCTTAGTTGTAATATAATCCTAATCGACTTCAACTAGTACAATAAGTAGCAGCCTACTCGATATAAGTAATCTAATCCTAGTTTGACTATAAACTCTACAACAGTGTTGTAAACACGTGTGTTGTAATCACGTCAGTCAACTTCGTTGGACATGTTCCTTCAACATGTTCCAATCATCAGTTTCCTTCTTCTTCAACACGTCAGTCAGCTTCGTTGGACATGTTCCTTTGACATGTTCCAATTATCAGTTTCATTATTCTTCAACACTTCCCCTCAAGATAAGAGAGTAGAGGAACGGTTACTCCTAGCTTGCTTCGAATACCCAGCAAAAACTTGTTTTGTCAATGTTTTGATATGAAGTGATGTCTAGTTGTTGCTTGTGGTAGTTCATCTGCAGATTGATACGAGTAGTCCCACTAGTAAAAAAACACTTAAGAGCAGTATGATTATTCCTACCACAGATTTGCCATGACTCAATTGTAACATTCCGCTTTAGAAAAGAACTAGAAGTAGAAAGAAAACCATTTTTTTAAAGATCAAATTCGGAAAGTTTGGCAAGTTTTGTTAAGTATGAGTTTTGGGTCAACTTCAAAAGACCGCAAATCTTAGTACGGGATGATTTAGGTGTGCTACAAGATATCAAATGAAAGGTCTTTTAATTATCTTTCAAACTCCACCGAGTTTGCTAATTTTTGAGTTCGTATGAGGGAGATATGTCCGTTCGAAGTTGGACTGTCTAGATAAGAAAAGTTAACCGAATTTTAAAAGGGTATTTTGGTCTTTTCCATACCCAATTGGTATAATTCGTTTTTAGTGAATTGATTTGGGTCTAAACTGATTTGGTTCAGTTTACGCTTTGCAAAATTACGCTAGGGCTTTGAGAGAAGAGAAAAGAGGAGAAAACCAAAGCTCGTCGTTCTTGAGGTTTTGCTTGCGGATTTCGCCAAGGGTTTATCCCTACGAGGTATGTGAGATCACATAGCGTTGGGTTCGTTCATCCATATGTCAATCATGATTTATTTCAGCATATTTACGTTCTTGAAAGTAGAGTAATTGAGTTCTTGATGAATTTTGTTGAAGTTACTATTGGGTTCTCGATTGTTGACTTATTGAGGAGTTCTTGAGTTAGTTTCATGATATTTGAAGTTAGTTTTGAGTATATTCTTGTATAATTTTGTTGGGTATTCGAATCTAAGTTTTTGGGGAAGGAACCAATTGAATCTAGACGAATTAGGGTAAAAAAACGAACAAGAAAATTCGTCATTAATCTGGGGAAAAGGGATGGGGTGCCGCGCCACTCAAAGCGCCCCACATCAGTGTCTAAAGTTTGGGCTCTGGGGCGCCGCGCCACTGAGAGTGCCCCAACCCAATTTCTATAGTTTGTCCTCTACCTTTTCCCACTCTAAGGTACGTCTAAACATCATGATATCATCCATAAACATGAATCATAACCTTGAATCCATAAATTCAAGTTCAAGGAAAGTTAAGAGCTAAG
This sequence comes from Solanum raphanifolium, assembly GCA_036250405.1. Lineage (NCBI taxonomy): Eukaryota > Viridiplantae > Streptophyta > Magnoliopsida > Solanales > Solanaceae > Solanum > Solanum raphanifolium. The sequence goes on along the minus strand of JAJOOE010018998.1, from coordinate 6,852 downwards.
TTTAAAGAGTTCTTAGAGTCTTTTTAAAAAAGTCTTTTGCAAATGTTTTAAACTTGTTTTAAGACTTGAGTTTTGTGTTGAGTAAAGAGTAAAGAGTGAAGTTCATTTCTTCAAAAGAGTATATGGGGACTATGTATTCCCAAAGAGTAAATATTTTCACACTTAAACAAGAAAGGAAACACCGATTTCCAAAAGAGCCTTTGAGCTAGTTTTCAGTGAAGAGTAAATGTTTTCACAATTAAGCAAGAGAGGAAACATTGATTTCCAAGAGAGCCTTTGGGCTAGTTTTTAAGTAATTATCTCAAACCACAAAAAGAGTTATGTTTATAAACATATGAGCTAGTTATATTTTGGGAGTAGTATTGAGCACCGATATGGGGGAGAGTTCTGACAACTCACAGCTCCCATAAACCATGTAGCCATCATGGGTAGAAAAAGGGACATACTTTTTAGATGATTCCTTAGTGCTTTTTAGTATAGACTAGTGGATCCACTTAGTAGTTAGGTTCTATACCCCAACAAGGTATAGGACGGCCCTGGCAGCGTGAGGCAAAACGATGTATCATCACATAACTCTTAAGTGATGATTGTCAGTTAGAGAAACTCCTACAAAAGTATTTTGTATTCTTATATATACAGATTAATTGTATTTTTATATACAAACAAAGTTTATATTGCATCTTTGCATACAAACTAAATTTCTATTGTATTTCTCAATACACAGAGTTGTTATCCATGTTTTAAAAGCTTTTCTTTATATTGCATTCATATTATTGCTTTATATTGAAATGAGTTAAGTTGAGTTGAGCCCAGGTATGTTCTTTTAGTTCCTTTCAAGCTTGTGTATTGTTTTAGAATTCCACTCGCATGATCGTACATTCAATGTACTGATGCCAGTTGACCTGCATCTTTTATGATGCAGATACAGGTAAACAGGATCAGCATCCAGCGCATCGTTGATTCTAGTTGAGCTTCAGAGTTGTTGGTGAGTCTCATTGCTTGTGGAGGACCCTTTTTTATTACTTTATCAGTTAGTTCATTAGGATGTCGTGGGTCTTATCCCGACGTCCATCTCAGTTGTTAAAGGCTTCATAGACAGTTAGTTGATGTTAGTCTTGAGTCTTTCCATTTCAGTTTTTATATTGAGACTTGAGTTGCCATGTTGGCCAATTGAATGTTAATCTCTACAACATTCTAAGTTATTCATTGAGACAGTTTAGATTGATTGTATTTCAATACTTTCTTTTATCATGAGTAAGTCTTCCGCTAAGATTTAAGCCAGACCAAGGGTTCGCTTGGGGCAAGCAATAGTTCTTGAGTGTCAGTCCTGCCCAGGGTGTAGGCTCAGGGCGTGACAAACTCAATCATATTCCTCTTCTTATTTTCACTTTGGGAACTTTTTTTGTTTAGAACCTGGTCCATATTGACTGTTCTGAGAACCTGTTCCCTGTCCAGCAGGCTTGAAACTTGTTTCTCTGGAGTTAATGTTGTTTTTTCCTCTTCCCCTGCCTTTTTTAGCAAATAATACCATGTTAGGATTTTGTTGTGGCACCTCTTCTTCATCTTCCCTTATATTAAAACTCGTAAGAGCATAAATAAATTGATTAAGGCTGGAATATGATGCCTTACCTAATATGACAGTCCTAAAGGTCTTGTATTTGAGACCTAAACCTATAGCAAAATTAATTACTTTTGTTGCTTGAATATAAGCTTTTTTCAAGCATTCCAACAGCTCCTTGGCAGTTGAGCAGCCCACAATTAGGTACATATTTTCTTCAGTCAGGGTGCCAGAGATCCAACTCCTTAGTAACACATCTTTCTCCTTCCAATCATCAATGGTGCCACTATCTTTTGCATCCTTCTCAACCTCTACAACTTTCCCAGCAGTCTGTCCAGTGGAACAACTGCTTTTATTTGGTTCATTCTCTGTGATGAGATAGATTTGTTTCATCACGTGAATCAATTGGGATATTTGTGCCCTTCATATGAGGCAGTTTGTTGGCTTAAGATTAATGGAGCAAGCGACAATGAGTTGGTGAAGTGAGGAGGTCGACATAGTATTGGTAGAAGTGGTCATTGCAATTTAACGTGTGGATTTTTTTTATCAATACTCAGAGAGCGGAAGAGTTTTTATGCTCTGATACCATGTAAAGATATGGCTCTTGAGAACAACCTAGTCGATATAAGTGGACTAATCCTAGTATGACTCTAAACTCTACGACATTGTTGTAAACACGTGTGTTGTAATCATGTCAGTCAGTTTCGTTGGACATGTTCCTTCAACATGTTTCAATCATCAACTTCCTCTTTCTTCAACACGTCAATCAGCTTCGTTGGACTTGTTCCTTTGACATGTTCCAATCATCAGCTTCGTTGGACCTGTTCCTTTGACATGTTCCAATCATCAGCTTCCTTCTTCTTCAACACTTGGACATGTTCCTTTGACATGTTCCAATCATCAGTTTCCTTCTTCTTCAATAGTACACTCGTTGTACTCCACAAAAGGAACACGAAAAAAAACACAAGTAGGGGTCAGCACAGGGAAACATGTACTGAGTAAATATCATTGGCCGACTCGAAATAGAAATCTATATGCATAAAGTAATAGTATAAAATCAACTATAGTGCTTAGCATGTGGCAAACAACAACAATATGAACAAGTAACAACAGTAACGAAGCCAATATGTAATCAATCAACACTATCAAGAACACACATGAGGACTCAGGCCTCCCTACCACACTCTTTTGGGTAATGAGATTGAGAACATTTAAGCTATTTTGACATGTTTCCTTTAGTGTTACCGTGCCCAGGACGTGACACCTGATCCAATAATATCATGCCGACTCGTGGCACTAGATCTAAATATATCGTACCGGCTCGTGACACCCGATCCAAATATATCGTATTAGCTCGTGGCACCCGATCCAAATATAATTTGCCAGTTCGTGGCACCCGATCCAAATGTAATGTACCGGTTCGTGGCACCTGATCCAACAACATAGTTAATTCATCATTATTTATCATCACTTTCCACTTCATTAATAATATTTTATCAAGCCTTCTTTATTTAATGCATCACTTTAATAGAACAAGTTCAAGATTATGGATTTCGCGGTCTTGGGATTACAGATCAATCTCAACAACACATGAATTATCCAAACCACAACAACCAAGTTCATTCTTTATAATATCTTTTTTCCTTCTCATTTTTTTATTTTATTTTAGTTTACTTTACGACTTATTGATTATATTTTATTTTCTCCCTAAAATTACATCAATCGAGCATCTTTGTGATAAGTTCATTCTTTCAATTTTGGTTAATCTCCAACTTATCTAAGGTAAGAATCTCCTTAATTAATCGAATTGACCTATGAAGTTTGTAAGCATCTATCGTTAATCGAATTTGTCTTTTACAACGTTTTAGCATACAGTTAATATCTCAAAAGGTCACTCAATTTTGATAATTTATTTAGTAAAGTCAATGAACTTTATTTTGCATCAATAAAATCGCTCAATCAAATTTATCATTAAAAAAATTGACAAAGAAAAATAAATTGTGTTTATGCCATATAAATATAAACTTTATAAACATATAAAATTAAAGAAAACTTATGAAATTTTTTTTTATTGATAAACTTAATTAGTGAAAACTATATTATGGTATTAACAAAAATCCTCTGCCTTATCGTAGCAATAGGGGGCAATAACAGTAATTATTTCCCATTAGATTCAATTTAAATTCTGATGGCTGAAAAGTGGAGGAATGAAAATTGTCGATAATACGAAATTTGGACAGTTAGAAGCGTATCTAGAGGAGGTTCCATGGGTTCACGTGAACTCATGCTCCCCTCTCTAGATTATATATAGTAGTGTTATATTTTTTATATAATATTTAAATATAGAGGTAGGAACCCACATTAAAAGTAGCATATAACTATGATGATGATTAGGTGCACCTCTCTAAGTACATATAGAATTTTAAATCTTATATATCTATCTTATTTTTGTTAGTAACACCCCTCCAAGTGGTTATCGATAATACTTTAGGTGTTTCAATCAATTATTTTATTTTCAAGTGTGTAATATTGGAAATTCCTAAAATAAACTTAGCACGGTAAAATTTTTATATAATAAATCAAATGTGTATATTGAAATTTAAAACTAGTAGCATTATATATGTTAGACCTATAATTTTTAAAATTTAACAATTTAGTGCTAAAAACGTAAATGTCAAACCGATCAAATTTATATCTTAGATGCATCTCTTCATAAAAGTGCATCCATCCTTCCAAAATCCTGAATACACAAGTTCAATATCGTCACAATATATCTTTTAGAGTAACAAGGTTTTCTTCGATTGAATTGCCATGGATGCTTTTGGGTGATGCTAAACACACTACTTAATTACTGCTAAATATGTATTTTTAGCGGCAATTAGCACTCTTTGTATATATCCATAAAGCATTTAGCGACATTGGTTCTAATGACACTTAACTAATACCGGTAAAGACTTGAGCACTCTTTATTAATGTTAATATTTAATGCCGCTAAAAGTTATTTTTATTGTAGTAACATCTCAATTTATTTATAAATTCTCCTTAAAAAATCATATTTTTTTACCCCTGAATATTAGTTTTAATTTTTCAAATATATTAAATGTTTATCCATTTTTGTTCTTTCTATTACTCAGTTGAATTGAAACTTCTTCTCTGAATTTGACAATGATTTTGTTTATTTTTGTGATGGTTACTGTGATTCAGTGACTAAAACCTTGATTTAGGAGAGGAAATGGATGGTGATATATTTTTTTTAATAATAAATTAAGTTAAGTGATTTTATTGATAGAAAAATTCAAGTGGAGTGAATTTATTGATACAAATAAAGTTTAATGATTTAACTAGATAAATTATTAAAGTTGAGTGACTTTTTAAGATATTAACTCTTTTAGCATATAAATATCTCTTTTAGGTCTCCTCTTGGCCTTTTGACTTTACTTCATTGTTAATAGGTTTAATATGAGAAAATTGAAAATAGCGAAATCATGTTTTAAATATAAATTTGGTGTTTATCTGCGAAGTCGCATTTTAAATATAAAGTTTACTAACCCTCACAAATAATTGTAGCAGTGATTTTCATAAGTCCTACAGTTACATATATTACAATTGATTTGCAGTGTTTTTTTTGAAGACAATGAATTTTTAGGATGGTTATAAACCTCTGTTAGTTATTTTATCAAATTCTGAGTACATTCATTTTGTGACAGTTGTCACCTCCGTCAAAATTGGAGTCAATATATATTTTAAGGATTGTAAGAGCCCATTTGAATTGGCTTAAAAATAGCTTATAAGTAATAAATAAAAAGTTAAACTAGAATGATTTTTAATTCAAAAAATTAAAAGTAGGGGATACCTACTTTTGGTTTTTGACTTATTTTAAGTCATTTTAAACTTATTTTAAGTCATTTTGTGTCTAGCCAAACACTTCCTAGCTTATTTTAACTCATTTTTTCACTTATTTTAAGTTTTTTTTTATATTTTCCAAACACTTTAAGAAGTCAAAAACCGACTTAAAAGTAGGTTTGACCAACTTTTAAGCCAATCCAAACACCCTCTAAATCTCTTGAGACACTTGAATGGAAAAAAATGTAACTCATGTACAGTCAAAATTGGAGTCAAAATATATTTTAAGGATGTAAATCTCTTGAAATACTTGAATGGAAAAAAAAAGTAACTCATGTACCATCAAAATTGGAGTCAAAATATATTTTAAGGAACGTAAATCTCTTGAAAAACTACATAATATGCAATTCATTTATAGACTTAACTTAACCACGAAGTAAAAAAAAAAATTATCGCCTATAAATTGCGCGACTTTCTTCTCAATGTTTTTCAAGCTTTTTCAGTTAAACCAGCTTTTTTCCAAAAGTTTTTATAAGGACAAAAATAAAATTATACGCCGACAAGATACTGAAACAATGATGACAGAGGCAACTTTCAAAATGGTAATGGCAAATCTTGTCAAGAAATCACGTAAACAGTCATTGATAACAGGAGATCAAGTTGTCATTCTGGCTTGTTCCCCAAACGGCAAACAATTTTTCTATTATTCCTCTAAAAATTCTCACAAAATAGATAGGTCTCTAATTCAAAAAGTGAAGAAGGTTATTGCTACTAAAAGATGATGTGAAGGCTAGGTCATTGAGTCATTGGAGAAGAGTTTATCAAATCTTATTTTATTTAATTTTGATTTGTCGATTAAGTCCATTTGTTTCAATATTTAAGTCTTTTGATGGATCGATTGTTGTCCTTTAATTTGCAGTCATTTTATGATGTATTTTCTCCTCTCTTAGGGTATTTTAATAAAATGAACTCTTCTCTATTAATAATTGTGACTTAAACTCATGAAATAAATAGTTTGATGTATTTCTTGATGATATCATTTTTAAAAATAATTAAGCTACTTAATTGTATGAAAACTCTATGAAGCGACAGATTCACCATTTCTTTAAAAAGAAATAAAAAGAGGATTATCTACAAAGAATTTACCAGGTAAAAAGTTCTATTTTTATTGATATAATTAAAAAGTGTTTAATTCACATCAGGTTTCCTTAACCCACTTCTAAGGATGTTCACGAAAAATTGTAAAATCATCAAACTTAAACTAAAATCAAATTAAAATGATATTTTATTAATTTGATTTGAATTTTAATTTTGAAAACCGATAATTTAGTTTAATTGTAATTCAAGTAAGAAGTAATGAAAAAAATTGAACCAAATCACCTCTCTCTCTCTCTCTCTCTCTCTCTCTCTCTATATATATATATATATATATATATATATATATATATATA
>JAJOOE010018996.1:0-10203 GCA_036250405.1 Solanum raphanifolium | reverse complement strand
ATTTTGAATTTTCTTTTTAGTTAGTAGTGTTTTGATGGTAATGGGTTGTGAAACTTGAAATAAATATTTTAGTTTGATATTGATCAATTTTATATTGTCGAGCCAATTTTGATTTTGCTATGTATAAATCATCATTGAACCCAAACTCTCATTCTATCAAATTTGTAGCGCTGTGTAAACTTGATAATCTTGATAAGTGGGGGTGGGGAGCAATTAACTTTTCTTGGTAATAAATGTTTAGGAATTTAGGGTTTGACTCTTTAATGTTCTTTTGATGCTAATGGGTTGTGTAAAATTTAGATTAGAAAATTATTATTTTAGGTGAATCACTTTGCTGAATTAAGTATGAGACAAATTAGTGGAGAATTCTCAAGTAATGATAAAATTGAATGAGAAATTGTAGAGTTTTAATAAGAAAAAAAATGAAGGAGTCTAAAGGAGAATGAGAGAAGATGAGCATGAAATAGAGGGGCGTGAGGGTCAAAAAAATATTTTTTTGAGTTTATTTTTGATTCAAACGCGCCTAATTTACTTTTTTATTTAATTTTATTTCCACGTCAGTTCTGGGGTGATACTAGTTACACTTTTATCAAGAATAAGTGTGTAATAGATCGTCATGATAGTTTAAGCGTGTAACTGACTTTTCGGGACAAGTTAAAGGGTGAATTTATGCCTTTTCCCTTCATATAAGCATACACCATCCACCTAAACACTGTCCGAGGTTTTCAATTCTCCCCTATTTTTAATTTTTCAACAATTTTTTTTGGTTTAAATTATCTTAATTCAACTTCAAAGTTTACAGCTTAATGATATTCGTGAGAGTAGATTGTTGTTTGGTTGGGAACAAGTTATGTCAGGATTAATTATCATGGGATTAGTACTTATCTCATCATGTATATGGGATAACTTATCCCATCACTATGGTATAAATGATTGGATAAGTTATCCCAAACATGACAACCAAACAAGACACCAAAATTTAATCCGAGACTATTGTTTTACCCTAGTACTATTTATTCTTATCCCTCACACCAAACGATCCTTCGATCAATCATCACTGTGCGTTTATATATATATGGTCACCATCAAGTATATATATCGTCATCGTCAAATCATCTAAAGTATATCTATCCACAACAAGGTACCTTACGGTGTGTGATTTGTAGTTCTAGATATCTACAAGTATCTTAAACGTAAGATTTATTATAATTTTGAAAATAAAACAAATTACATACAGTATTAAACCTGATAATGTAAAAATAAAAAGTTCTTACACGATTTTTGTGGAGGCCTCTCATGACTACAGAAACGTAAGCCATGAAACACACATTTGAGTTGTCCCAATCATAGTCAGTAACGGACGATATGTTGTTTCTGGTGGATAAAAAATAAATAAAATTGCTTCAGATAACGACAACAAAATATACTCCTAAACACGTTTATATTATAATTTTTTTTGAGAAAATCCACCCACACTCTATATGCTTTTCCTACTTAAATATAAATAATAATAAACTCATACTTTTTTTTTACATATAAAGACACGTAGAAGAGAAAAAAAAAGAAGAGTATACAAAAATTGCTGAAAAGTTGGCTCAAAAATAGGGATCAATTAAGTTGCTCTATCTTCTTCTAATGGCGCTCTTTAATTCTAGATAGAGAGAAAAAAAAAATTTAATTCTTAAAGAGGGGTTAAATATTTGGGAATTATTACTTGATTTTGGTTAAATTTAATGGGTCAATGTGTATCTACGTCTGCATATGAAAATAAGAGAGGGGCAATTTCAACATCAAGGCCAAGGCATGCAAAAGAACATCATCATCGATATGGAAGACAAACGTTGATTAATAATAACAATACTGATAAGAAAGGGTATTTATCGGTGATGATGAAAGAGAAACGTTCAAGATTATATATCATACGAAGATGTATCATCATGCTAATTTTCTGGCATCGATACAATAAGAGCATTTGATCATCATTTCTATATATATATGCCATTAATTTTCTTGTTAATTATTGTTCAACCTTTTGAAGGATACATCATTTTTGTCTCTCTCTCTCTTTGTGTACATATAATGGCATTTTTTGTTTATACATAATAATGGAATTAAACGATATTTACCTCATTGATTTGCAATTATTGGAAGCACATACGGTATAAATTAGAAATTAGATCAGTCGAATCCCATATTTAGAGTCGATAATTTCGAATTAATAAGTATATGTTCTTAAAATTTTTATTTTGGATATATTTTGTTCGAGTCGAAAGTAATAGATTCATTTGAATGCAGCTTATAACACCAAGAGTACTCTTATATCCTTGGATATATAGTATACATGTTTTTGAGTACTAGTATATACAAATAAGTTTCCTTTAGGATTGTATGATTCTCGTTATTCTCTTTTATCTTTTTCTATCATTTTCCACAGAGATAATATATTATGCTAGTATATAGATATACCAATTTTATACAAATAATCATTGTAGATAGTATTATCTAAACTTGCTCGTTTACTGTTGCCAAACAAAAGATATACAAAGGTCTAACTGAATATGTAAGTGAAATATCTATACCATTTTAAAATATATTTTCAATGAAAATCTTAATAAGAAAGTAGAAACTACATACTAATTAAAATGTTGGGAGTATAAATTTCTCAAGATTAAAACTATTTTGAAAATTTTGGTAAAATAAAACATTATACTCCCCTCAAACTAATAATGACACATATATGAAACATTCACAATTTTTACAAGATTCTTGATTAGAATTAACATAATAAATTCTCTACTCTTAGCCGACGGTCTAACATAGAGGTAGGGCATGCAAATTGTCTAAAAGAAACACAACGGAAAGAGTCAAAGAGGCAATTTTGAAAAAGAATAAGTTTCTCAAGTTGTTAAAAGGCAAGTAATAAGTGTACGAAAGCCAGAAGGAAATAATTTTCATATTTTTGGATGAGTCCATTGGCATTGAGGTTTCCAGCTATGAATGACGCTGCAGAGTTTTTAGAGAATCCTTTACAACCAAACAACTTCAATAATTCCAATTTATATGATACCAATACCAAAGTCAACATCAGAAATACGAAAGTGAAATGAAGAATTTATGAGAGTTTCGATTGCAAGCTCAAGAACTGAATTCAATTCAAGAGGCAAGCTCCATGAACAAACTTATTGTTTGATCTGAGTTAGAGATGTCAAATGTGCTGAATTTGGGCAAGTGAAAATGATCTAAGTTAATAAATAGACTCATTATTGACACACCCAAATTTGTGCTGAAATAGACTAAAATGTCTGTCGTATATAACTCAATTCATCCAACTATTACTAAATTTTCGTTGTTTTATTGGTTCTTATATAATATTTAGTACCTAATAAAATTATCTTTTCTTTATATATATCATATCAAATGAAAATAATGTCTTTTAACAAAATTTCTGCATATCATCCCAATTTTTGATGGATTGAGCTAGTAAACAAACGGCTCACAAGTAAGATTATGTTTTCATGGGCTAATTTTACCACCATTACTATGAGTGCATACAGTGATGTATTGAACTAGGGGACGCACTAAGTGATTGACAAAAGAGCAAAAACGAAAAGGGAAGGGGAAGTTGGCGTTTATTGGTAGAAAAACAGCAAAGAAAACAATATACCATGTGTAAACAGCTTATGTAATCTGCCTTCTACAGAAAAAGAACTGGAGATGCTGATTGCTTGAAAGGTAATTTGACAAGGAACCCCCTTCCGATAATTTTTACTTTACAGTCTTAACTTAAATATTCCTAAATCTCCAATTCTTCTAATAATCTGGATATAACAAACGCTGCAAATATGGATGGAATCAAATGTACAACATATAACTTGAGCATAGCCACTCCAGCCCCTTCTCTTAACTTATATACAACTATCTATGAGTGGTGATGAGAGGCACAGGAAAGACACCCATCTGTGTGTCATGGTAATATATCACCACATGGCTTTTAAGTCGTGTCATCTTTGCAATATTTGTTGATTTGCGCTAAACAAACTCTCGTCTTTGCTGACCTTCACGGACAGCTTTCTTTCAGCTACCAACTTCAAAGCTTGATCTCATCTCTTTTCGTTCGATAGTTTAGTACTATTTTATTGTTGGCGCAGAAGGAGTTCATCTTGAATGTGCACATGCTATTCTCACATAGTTGATTTATTCTTCACAACAATCAAACTATATACATTTTTACCTAGAGGTTGCATTGTTGGGTTAGCTAGATAAAAACCCAACTGACACAACGTAGGTAAGGCATTTACTTTTCAAGATTTCTAAAACAAGGGGAACATGTACACACCAATAATTTTCAAACTTCCCTGAAGATTATTGATTCCTTGAAACATTTGTTAATGTGATGTTGAAATACAGCGCAGTGTCATAGCTGCCATCAATCCAGAATGAATATTTACATTTTATTTCTGAAAAGACAAGGAGAGAGTTTCAATGAATAGCAGCAAAACTTGAAAGATGTGCATTGTAGAATAATGTTAAATTTTCAAGAGCCAGATGAATACTATATCCATAATCCAACATAATATAAATATGCTCATTCCATGACACTATTAATGTAATCAAAGAGCTCTTTCATCAAACAGTAGAAAGATGTACCTGGAGAAAGATTGTAGAGCTCATGTCTTGAACTCACGAAGTCTCATCAGTTTGTCCTTCCACATAGCTGCAGGAACCAGAAAATATTGGTGATGTATCAACAAATTAATTACAGAAAAACTATAGCAGATGCTTCCAACAAAATAATTACAAGTTTACTTTGATGTACCTGCATCATTGTACCTCTCCTCATTCACTGCTAAGTTCATATTTCTCAGCATACTAAGTTCTTCAGAAAGTAAATCGGGGCCATCTGATGCACTGCACCAAACAGAATTAATCTTTAGTTTGGAAGAAGTCCAAAGAAATGCACATAGGAGAGAAAAGAGGCCAACCTATCTAATAATACATCATAGGTGGACTTAATTCTGCTAGATCGGTCCATTCCATAACCTATTCTTGTTGCATCAGTCAAGACAATTTGCTTATTCACAAATATTGGTGCCTGCACAAACCAGAACAAGCTCAATTAAGACAGATAACAGCTTTCAAAATTGTAGTTAGGTCATTACAGCTCAAGTAAGATTAGTAAGACTGATTCTAAAGGAGCTAAAACTGAAAAGAAGTTGATCATACACATACAACTTTACCACAAGTTCCCAAGTAATCTCACAAGTAGGTCTAGGGAGGTCGTGTGTATGCAGACCTTACCCCTACCTTGGAAGGTAGAGAGACGGTTTCAGAGAGACCCTAGTCTCAAGGAAGAGAGATCAATCTTTTCATCTCAGAATGCTAGGAAACAAAAAGGTCAAATGGAAAACAGTCAGGAGACATAATGTTTTCTACAATGGTAAGCAATTTATATGAAGCAATTCATTATCACACATGAATCTCAAAGTCCCACAAGAACAATACCTTACATCTTCTGGCAACATTAATGGCATCTGAGGGACGAGCATCCACACTGAAAATATCTTTTTCCCCTGCCTGGGTATTATCAAAAATGTTAAGTTCAGATTAAATGCAATCCCAGAAGTAGGAGTATATTTTTGAATCTACCTAACAAAGTATTTTGACCATACCTTGTGGAAAAATATTCTGGCAAAATAAGTACTAGTCACTCTTTCTGTAATCTTCACCATTTTAACCTGGAAATGATATATCACCAAATTAAGAAAGAAAGACCAGCACTTCAAACAATAATTAAAGATGCGGTGTCTGTTTCCCCAATTTAAAGGTGATCACATCTCAAAGGAAGTGTTACATCTTACAAACACGTAGAAGTAAGTGAGAGTAGCCTCCTGCTCACTTGCCATGTTACAAGTCAGAGCAATCAGTAAGAACTTTTCATGATACTTGGTAAAAGCATATTAGTACCGTGAACTGGCAGCTAAAAGATAAGGCAGAAGAGTAAATGTTCGCCTCCTAAAAGTTTCATCTGAATATATAAAACTAAAAAAATATGAACATTTAGAGTGACATGCTTCTGAAAACCAAAGGTTTCTGGTGATCAGGGAATGTGGTAGCAAATTCAAAAAGAGAAGCTAAAAGTAAACATGAAGACTAAAATCAAGATTGAAAAAGGATGCATATGATGAAATAGATTAAAGTGGTATTGACATACTTCATAGCCAGATTTCAACAATAGATTCCTCAAAAGCAGGAACTCGTCGGGGCAATCCTGCAGCAGGCCCAACATCAGCATCTCAAAGAAATGTTAAGAGAAAGATAAGCAAAAGTAAATCAGAGAATCCGCTTTCAAAATCTTGAAAAAAATTACCCCAGTCTCCTCCTCATGCAATGAATCTATAAGTTTTTCGACAGCATGTTCTCCTGAAGTAGCAGGTAGTAAGAGTTATGATAACAGTATGATAACTGTTTACAAGACAGTGTTAGTTGTCCAAGTAGAAATTTAAAAGTACATACCAACAATAATTGGCAAGACATATTCTGCATCACAGGAAATCTTAAGAAAAATAGTTGGATTCTTGAAACGGCGAAGAAATCCTGTCCCTAAAGATGATGCATCAGCGATACGATCCTTAGGGTGAAAAGAAGAGGGAATCAGGTGAGCAGATGAGTGCCATCTTGTTTCTTCTTGAAATCCACCCATATGCATTTTGTAGTGCTTCATAGTCTCTGTAGTCATTGCAGCATTGGTAAACATGCTTAGCCTCAGATGCAGGGAAGAAAATACTAATATACAGAAGAAAGACTACAGATAAAATGTATTAAGCAATTAGATTTCAAAGTACACATAACTTAAGATAAGTATTTGAGATGGATGAGTGGCTATGCGATAAAAAGATGCCTAACAAAGTGAAAGGCTATTTTTATATAAGTAGCTAGACCAGCAATATTATATTAAGATTGAGTGCTGAGCCCCTATGTCCCATCACATCCACAGAATAAATATTGACATATGGATATTAAGATGGATGAGTAAGGATAATAAGACAGACGTGCAAGCATAGAATATTGGAGAAGAATAATAACAAAAGATGCAAGTAGCACAGGTAGAGAATAAAGAGAGAGCCTGAGATAGTTTGGTCATGTCTGGAACAGACCTCCAAAAGGTGATAGAAAAGGACTAGGTAGAAATATCTAAAATATGAAAATTCTACCGGGACCAATGTCACAACTTAGAAAAGATACATAATGGCAGCAGAGAAATCCACATATACATATATACCAACTAGTCGGGATTACACTAGTTATCTGCACATGAAATAGACCTGACTAAACCAAAATGGAATATAGGAATCAAATAGGGAACTCAACTGATTCAGTATTCGAGATATAAATTATCGATCGACTTATTTAGTTTCTCAAATTATAGTAGAGTGCATGGTTTCCCATCTCAAGCCATTTTTTATACAAATTTAAATGATTATAAGCTATGTTGCAGACTCTCTGAAAATGTGTGTATCGTATACTCCAAAAGTAGTTTCCTTTGGATGATCCACAGGTGCGACAACATTTTTGGAGAGTCTGAGCAAGATAGATTTTAGGTCCCTCCATTCCATAACAGTGGATTTTTTTTTAACAAATTCGTACAGGATCGTCAAATGTTACTGGGAAAGCAACTTGTTCAAAGTCCGTGGAGCGAGCAGCAAAGCTACCAATTTTCCATTTTTGAACTTACTAATAGCAGTTGAGCTACATTGATTAAAAAAGTAAAACTGTAGAGAGAAAAATCGGATCTTTCTCATACATTTCAACAAAGTAATGTTCATGAAGAATATATTATCTGCATCAGTATTTTTCAACAAAAATTTATCGGAGGAAAGGGCAAAACAGTAATTTCCAATACCTGAAACGAGGACGACAGCTTCAATATAATCATCACCCGGTTCATCACTCTGATTAGATTTCCGATTAAAGCTTCCGCGTGATGACTTGCTACAGATTACCATGAATCTAGACTTTCTACAATGTCTATTTCTGGAAGAGAGATGATATGAGATATTTCGAATCGAGGAGTTACAGTTCCAGCTGGCACTCCTGTGACTTGTTTCCGGTAGGTCCGTCAAAACTCCGGCGACGGTAGAGATCCTTAACTCAACGCCGAGCATTGTTAGACGATAAATTCAATGTGGGTTTACAGAGAGAGGAGAAAAAAGGGGGATTTAGGGATAAAATAAATTAGGTGGGAAAAGATAAAAATATTTCTTGTTGGGCGAAGGAATGGAGCATTGTGGATGTTAAAGTGGCTTTTAAAATACTGCACTTCCACAACGAGGACGAGATTCCTTTTCCCCAATACAAAAACACCTACTACATTTTTTAAAGGACCCACTGTCTCCTTTTCTTTTTAATTTGTTTTAAAAAAATGACCTTTTTTTTTATAAAATTTTATTTTTAGTTTTTTACGTGGTATGTTTAAGACCACAAAATTAAAAGTAATTTTGTACATTTGACATAACTTTAATTTAGAATCACAAGATACAAAAGTCTTCTTAATTTCTTAAACTTTGTGCCAAATCAAATCAGGTCACTCTTTTTTAAAGGGAGGGAGTATTTTTTATTATGAACTTGTTGGTAGAATATTCATTTTTACTTATTTATTATATTAATATTAATATAAATATTTAAGTATTATATACTATCAAAATGTTTATTAATTTTGTATATCACTTAAAAGTTAAAACTAAAAGAGATGTCAAAAAAGAAAAAAAGAAATTCTTATTAAAATAGAGTAAAAAGAAAATAAAATAAACAAATTAAAATAGAGGAGTAATTCAAATTTTATTTCTAAATATTTTTAAAAATTTAATGTTTGAATTCACGTAGAACTTTTATTTTGAGAGATGCCATATTTTTGAAGTATTGTGCTAGGCAATGAGATTCACGTTTATCTCATTTCTATTATTAAAAAAATAACGTGTTGGGAAAAGGAAAGTCGAGGAAGATAAGTTCCTCTTAGGTCTACCCTGTTATTGGCAAAATACTCTTCTTTATCCTCATTCACCGCATGCTGAATTAGTTTCAAAATGAATAATCTAATTTAACTTGACATAAAATTTATGAAAAAAAAATAAAAAATTTAATATTAAAGTAAAATTATGTTAAATATACCAAAATATTTTTAATGTCATGATCTTAACCATATCAATGTTAAAACTGAAAGTTAACATTTTGCTCGTTCTTTTGAAATTAACTTTTAAAAAAAAAAAGTAGAGTAGCATTTAGTACTTAGTAGTAACTTGTTAACGTGGGTGATAAAAGATACTCTACAAACAACCACTAAAGTTTCAATTTTAAATTACTTTATTTTTTCAAATTAAACTTTATATTCAATCAATCAAAGCATCAAACATTATTACTTAATAGTAGTTGTCTGTTAATTGTTATAGAACATGTGGAAGGAAATGGTTGGCTTGAAGAGCACAAGATCCACCAAAGGCAAGAGTGCGCCAAAACGTGCATCGCGTGCTCCTAACACTCGTATTTCTTTCAATTTTCTTTTATTTAACCCTTCTGTTCACAAATTCAAACATTTTGAAGCAGCTAGCAATATTTAAGTTCACAAGGGTCTCCCTTAAATTTTTGAACAAATATAGTCAAAGCTCTTTCAATAGCTACTACTAGGTTAATAGAAGAAGAAGAAGAAAAAGTCATATAAGTAAGACTAGTGAATAGTCCATGTATCCTCATACCAATTTATGATTATTGTGGCACATTCTCTTTCAACGTTTGTTATTAACAAATATAAATACTTACACTAACTTGAAAAATATCTTCACGTGCTCTTTAGAAAATGTAGGATATTATTGTTGACTTTTGGAAGCTTGTTCGATGTCTAGTCATCTTAATTCTTATCCATTTATAATATTCAGTAGATATGTTGGATGTTTAATTAACTAAAGAACCTACTTTTAACAACTTGATAAGCTCGTAGGCCCTTATGTCTGTACTAGAATGAGGCAAATGTCATGTTGGGGTTGGACCATCTTGTAATAACGAACGAACATGGGTGTTTTATCACGCCACATCTCCAAGAATGTCATATCTTGTAAAATCAAGTCATCAACAAATATCTAAGAAACTCAGTTACTCCATTTTGTTCAAGAAAATACCATTAAGCAAATTAGTATCCAAGTTACGGGTTGAGTT
>JAJOOE010018995.1:0-12543 GCA_036250405.1 Solanum raphanifolium | reverse complement strand
CAGAGACCAAAAGAGGGAGAAAAGAAGAAAAGAAAGCAAGAGGAAGAAACTTTTGAACACAACTGGAAAAAAGCATAAAGGTCAGTAACATGGAGGCAACATTGTTGTTCATGTACAGAAGCAGTGAAGAGAGCTAAGGCGAAGAGGCGGAGATAGCGGCAAAAATCCTATCTTAGAATATCAAGTTTACGAAAGGGCCTGGTCTATTTGTTGTTTTTTCCATTTTTAGTAGTGGGCTTGACAAGGTTGGACACTAGCTGTTGGGGTGTAAGAAGGTGTAATTTCTTGTTTTGATTTTGGAAGCTATGAATAAAATATCCAAAACTTAAACCAAAAAACAAACACTTAACTGCAGTAAAGTACACGAATAATGAATTTGTGTAGAAGAAGAAGAAGAAGAAGAAGTTCAGAAATTTCGTAAGTGTAAAGTCTGAGGATTCACATGTATTTATAGCCAAGAAGCACTGGTTCCGAAATGTTGCAACCTTTTAGAAACCACACGACCATTCATGAAAATTTGCAACCTTCCAGGATGGTCATTATTGTTCCTAAAAAGTTATAACCTTTCAGAACAGTCATCTCTAGCGGTGGGAAATTCAAATAAAATGGGAAAACATTTTAAACACGGGTCGCGCGGATCCGAATTGGGTCGAGTCGTTTCGGCTAATTATTTAAATAATTAAACATGTTGGCCATTTAATTTAAATAATTAAATAAATAATTAAAACAACTTTGTCCAAAAAATAATCTCTCGATCCAAAGTCGTAGCCGAAGCCGACCGAGAAACGACAGCACGAGGGGGTTCACTCTTTCCAACCCTTTTAACAACTAGTAGAAGTGTTTCTCATTTAAACACTTTAAATTTTCTTTCCGCCATCAATGAAGGAATTAATGTCTTTTACTAAAGCGTAAGAGAACCTTTCAAATTCCTCTTTTCATATTCCTTCCATTTCCCATTAATTCTTACTATATACCTAACATTAGAGAGGAGCCTTCTTGGAGGCTAAGGTTATATAATCTTTTGTGTTATGATAAAGTATACGTGTGAGGGTCGTGCAAAACCCCAATCACAAGTTTGTATAGCTAGCATTGATTTGGTTTTTGAAGTTGTACAAGTGGTTACTGTTGTTCATCTTGTATTTCTAAGATACTTAGAACAAAAACTTTAAAGAACTTGATAAGAAACAACAAAGTTTAAAGAGCATTTTCAAAACTAGAAAATTAAAACTAGTAGAGAAAATAGAATTAGAAACAATATACAAAATATTTTTCTTAATGAAGAAAATCGAGCCCACTGAATGCACAGTGTCCCCTTAAGGAAATTATTCCCCTCAAATACCCGAGGTTAATGGAATATATCCTCCCAGGATAGAACGATCTTACTCACCGGTGTATCGGTACCTAAAACCACGGTGTCAGCAAACCACTCAACGGCAGTAAAGTACACTTAGAATACTAGATTTAGTAGTAGTAGTAGAAGAAGTCCAGAAAAATTAGTTCAACTAAAATGCGAGGAAATCCCTCAATTTATAGAAAACAAAGGGTAGTGTGAAAAAGTTTTTATTCTGCCTTATCGGAATGGTCACAAACCTTTGAAAAGTCACAACCTTTCATAAAAGTCGCAACTTTTCATAAAAGTTGCAACTCTTCATAAAAGTCATAACTTTTCATAAAAGTCACAACTCTTCATAAAAGTCGCAACTCTTCATTTTCCATTAACACCTTTTAACACCCAACAATTACCAAATGAATTATAACTACGTGCACATTGATTTGATTTTTGAAGTTGGAACTTTTGAAGGGAAAGAGTAATGCTTGTGGAAAAATCTGAGGGTGATATATATGTATCTTGGATAAAAGTCTTTATTTATTATTGAACAACGACTATAGTCGTGGTCCTAATCAAACTACAACCATATTATTAAAATTTCATTTTATAGTTGATCCTTATGTTGTGCGAGAATACAACAAAACATATAATGAAGTTGCTACATAGAATCAGCTACCAAAAGGCCTCTGGTTGCCGCAATCAAGATTGTCACCAGGACTAACTCCAAGAATTCCACAATATCTCCTGTAAAACCCAATTCGATCTTGTACCCTGTTGTCATTACCACGACCACATTCTAGGCCACCATTGATGATGTTTGTGATGACACCAAATCCAGGAAGACGATTAGCCTGTATTTGTTCGATGAGAAATGCGAGTCTGTTTTGTCCACTTTCTTCATCCCCCTCTATCAAAATGATCAAAAAGGAAGGCGAGCTTGCTTCTTATTCCCGTGTTTGATCGCTCTAAAGTCTGTATCTTGCCCCTAGTTACTTAATCGTATTCGACTTCTATCGCAGATCTGTTATTTCTTACGCATTTCTTTCCATTAGCTCTCCAAGCTTCCTATCTTTCCATTCCTTCCTAAGCTTCAGTTGGTGTAATAGTCCCACCCCCAGTAAGGGGAATCCTTCCTAAGAAAGAATTTTTCACTAATAGGCTCACGCTTCGACTTTGATCGTTATGGACTCGTACCAAGATCGAGTCCTAGACAATCGGATCACCAGCGGATGGGTTCCATCTTCCAATGATGACATCGTGGCAAGAAGGCTTTGGTGATTGAGTGGTCATCCAGAACCAGAGAGCTGTCTTGAATGAGATGACTGGGTCTGTGGCTACTAAATCAGGATTGTTTAAAAGGTCCGCTCCGATGGCACTTCCACATGGCCCATAGTTGTAGTTGCTGTGTTTATTAATGTCAAAATACACGTAATTAGATACTACAAGTTCATCAAATTTAGTCGTAGCATAAATAGATTTATCTAGCTCCATAGCAATTTAATGAAAATAATTGTTAATATATAGAAGCTTACTGCGAAATTTGGATTGGGCCTCGTCCGAAATATTTCCTTCCAGGTGCACAAGGCCATTGACTACTTGGTGAACAGTAGTCACCCGGGTTACCTTGTTCTCTAAGGAAACAGTAACCCCATGCGAATGGTCCATCAGGTGCCGAAGGCCATCCTCTTGTATTTATAAAAACGGGTACATAATCAATTATTATTACTAAAATTTTGACTCACAATGAAATTATAATTGTTCGATCTAAAATACCTGTAGTTTCATGGGAGGTTTGGGCAAAGAAAGCAGCAATTTCCCTTTTACGGGCATTGATATCACCAGTTGTACCAAAGCCAGGAAAAGACCTAGCAGCAGTGATAAAGGCATTGTAACTGTAGAAATTATTCTTTCCTTGACAAGAATTTTCGTTGCGATGCTTAAGCATTTGATCAAACATGGAATTTGAGATGACGCTTCCAAGGTCCCCACCAGTAACAGGACCAGGACCAGGGCCGCCACCAGGACACTGACTTTGACAATTACCAGAACCACAATGATCATTAGTGTTACCACACCAGCCGAATTTGCTGCAACAGAGTCCCGAGGCACAAAGTGCGCCTCCGCCCTGTGAACCACAATTCTGCGCTGAGGCAGCGCTCAGCAAAAGGAGAGAAAATAGTAAAGAAAAAGTAGTGAATTTAGAAGGCCTCATTTTGAATGTAGTAGTAAAATGTGATGGGAAACAGGTGGTGAAGTGGAAGGTATTTATAGGCACTGAATTCTCTATTAGTGGTTGTGAGGGATCACTGACTTTGTTGTGTTACAAAAACAAAAAATACAGTTCTCTGTCTTATCCAGAATTTAATCCAGTAGAGTACGTTGAACGGTAAACGGCGGCTCTTACTTTGGTTATAAATTTATTTTATTAAAAATAATATTTAAAAAATTAAAATTGAATTGTTACTCTTTTCCTCTAAATTAACTTCTCTCTTCGTTTTAATTTATATGACACATTTTAGATTTTGTAGTTCAAATAAGTCTTCTTTGACTGTAATTTTTTCATTTATTTTGGATTGTCAATTATTGTAACTTATAGAGCATTTTACGTAGTTTACAAATATATAATTTTTATTTCAAAAAACATTGAAGATTTCATGCGTAAATATTCAATTAAGCTTAAATTATTTGACTTTCGAAAAACGAAATGTTTGACATAAATTGAGAGAGATCTTAAGCTTATTAAAGTCATCTTAAAATAATTTAGTTGATAATTATTTTCCACTATATCCTTAGTGGCACGATATAAAGGGGAAAAAAAAGGAAATAAATATACTTTTATTAAATTGAGTTTAACTTAATAAACTCTATTTTAAATTATTATTATTATATATATGGTCAAACACCCCATTGCCCATTAAATTCTCTTTTACATATCTTCCACTATAATTGTGAAGGGTTTGTAAATAAAGATTTTTATCCAAACCAAATATATAAGAAATAATCTATGCATTATTAATGCAAATATTATCAATACATTCTATATATCATTGTTCTTATATACTCTACTATACGCTCTGTAAAAGTACTTAAAGTCGATGCAAAAGTACCCACAAAACAAGTCAATCAACAATTGAGATAGCTAAAATTTGTTAGACATGACTATACATAAGATATCAAAATAAGAAAATCTCTTTTAAAAATATTTACATAATTTCTCACGGATCAATATGAGTTGCATATAAGGTAAATGAGTTGAATTAAGCGAGTTAAAAAGGGATGAATTTAATAAAATAAAGGAAACTTTTCAAAATATTGATAATTTGAGGACTAATTAGGAAATACAGTGATCGTTTGAATAATTACCAAATATTCTCAATTCGCTCTGTACTAATGATACAACAATTTTTGAAATTCGCTTTGTATTACAGATTCATCAATTCACTCTATATCAGTAATACATCAACAGTTACAAAGCAAGTTGGTATCAGAACGGATTGTTGTATTACTGATAGATACATGACAAATTTCAGAAACTCTCACTATACTTGGTAATTTTTTTAAACTCTTGCTATATTCGATAAATATAATGTAAAAAATTACTAGATTAGATAATTATTTTTAATTTAAATGGATCATTAACTCATTCAATTTTAAATGATTCGAACATATCATTATTTTATAGGCTAATTTTATCACCTCTATCAAATGTCATTCTTTTATCTAAGTCTAGTGTACTTTTAACCAAGTGTCACACCACCCACACTAATATACATGGATCTGCCTCTATATACATATTCAAAGATGAGGACTTGATGATTTAGCAGCCTAGTTATAGATATTTTCAAATTAAAGTTATTATCTAATGTAGTAGGCTAGAAGAAATAGGGTTGGCTGGGTCAATTATTCCATGTCAAAGTTATATAATTTGAATATGTCTATACTTAGGGCTGCTAATTCTACTCTTCCCCTTTAACTCCATACTAAATTTAGGGTGCATTTATTATGAATTTTTCATTTTTTTCATGTTTGATTGATCAAATATTTTGTAAATTATCTTTGTAGAAAATAAGTTCAGAGGAAAATAACTTTCATAATAAAATTAAAATAAACAAGTATTATAAGTGCTTTTAAACATTCCACCACCGCCACTCCTAAACCCCCACACTCCACCCCATCCCACCCTTACAGAGTTTAGCTCAATTATATATAAATACTTTTACACTAATATTTTTTCTTACTTATTTATCACACTGAAAATTACTAAGAAATTCACTTGTTATCGTGAAACATATTTTCCTTCGTACCAAACGCACCTACCTTTACCCTCGCATGCTCATCTCCTTTAACATTTTCCTTATTTTTTGTTGTCATAATAAGTTATTTTTCTGATTCATTTGTAACTAAGTAAAAGAAAAAATCTGATTAGTATCAACTTGTTATAACTATATAATATTTGAAGTTACATGTGAGACCCCTTTACGAGTAATTAATAAGTCTCAATTATTGCTTAATAGTAATTCACTTTATTGTTGCAATAAACTTAGAATATAGTGCTTTAGTTTCATTATTGCAATTGACTTTAAACATGACTTGAAATATTCTAACTGAAATAAATTTGGTATTAAGTATTAACAAGTAGTAACATATATGGTCAACAATAACATATTCAGTATAGTCTTACAAAGAAATTAGATTTGGAAAGAATAGGATATATGCATACCTTGGAGAGAATTTAGGAATTTGATTGAATGAGGGAGTTGGATAATTTTCTAAGGGTGAAGGGTTGTTATAGGGCTTAGAGTTTGAGTCAAAACGATGTAGTATAGGTATTAAATGTATAGTAAAAGATCCAAATACCCTTTAAAAATAACAGTCGGAGGGGTCCTACGGTCCGTATAAACTTCTAAGGACCGTACTGGTCATCCATAGAACTGGTTACTGGGATCAAATTTCTGAATCGATTTCCACGAGAGACCTTTATGGTCCGTCTAACATTCTACGGACCGTAGACCCAACAATATGTAGAACCCACGAACCAAAAATCCTTTTCCAAGTCTGAGACCACTTCCACGAACCACTATACGACCTGTCAACATTTTCATAGCCCGTCAAAACCTCAGTAGACCTAAAAGTCAAAATTTCCAACAGTCTGGAACTCCTTCTACGATCACTTCCTACGGACCGTCTTGGTGATTCGTAGGAAAACTTCAGAGACCCAAAAATCAAGAAATCCTTAAGGCCATTTTCTACGACTCCCTTCTATGGACCGTAGAATCTTCTACGATCCGTAAATAGGACCCGTAGACTTGGACCTGTAGTCAACTATACAATCTTCCTTTTTCCGAGGTGTTACATTTTATTCCCTCAAAAGAATTTATAAATTATTACTTCCTCCGTTCTATATTAATTGTCATGTTTTGATTAATGAGATTTTTGAAATGACAAATTGTAATGACCAATCCGTCATTATTTAAATACACCTTGTGCGGAGTCTCAAAGATTTTCAAATTTCGGTGCCCAATTGGAATTTTGGGGCACACAATGGAATTACTTAAATTTGAATTGATCCGAGCTGATGTCAGCCTGTCATAGCAGGATGCCTCGCGCTATGGCGGCACTGCTATAGCCCCTGCAGGGCCGCTATAACGGGGCTGACGGAAACAAACCCAAGATAAAACGAAGTCTTTTTATTTTCCTCCCACTTTTATGGGACAAAATATGCAAGGGTTAGTCTAAAATCCCCGCAAGCTACTTTAAGCTCGAAAGCAATGGATGAGAGGGATTTTCGGGTGAGCAAGAGTAAGTCCCAATGATTCCCGGCCAACGCTTGTCAGGATTCGCCCCAAGGAGCCGAAAGCTCACATTTAAAATTCTTCAGCAGCTGCTTTGGTGCCCAGGTCGGCTAGGTTTTCTTTACTAAATATTTAGACTCGTAATTATCCATGTAGTGTCTTGTAGGATGTCGGGAGATTTCATGCATAGGGGGTCTTGATCTGGCCCTCAAGTTGCATGATTCTTTGATTATTCTACCAGTATAGATTGTTTGTACTGATACTACTCTCGCTATACCACTTGGTATAGTTTGGTTGCAGGATTCAATGATGTTTCATAGGTGAAGGCGATGATGATCTCCAAAAGCTTCTATTCGTCTTTCCTTATTGTGAGAGCAACAACATATTTTCTTTTGTACCTTGTATCTCTTTAGTTGCTCTTGTACCTGTTTTAGACTAGTTTCTTAGGAGGTTTTTTCAGTCGTTTGTAAAAGATGATCGAGTTTCATGGTGATTTTAAAACATTAAAGAGTTTTTCTTATGTTTTATTTAATTTCCGTATTATCCGTTTTAAAATTGGGTGATAAGGGTTCTCCTATCTAGGTGTTAGAGTAGGTGCCCGCACGACCCGGTAGGTTGGGCCATGCCATTAATTTAATATTTTTAAATTGTAATTTAGTTAATGAAAAATTATAGAAAAAAATAATAAGTTGTAATTCTTCTCATATATAAATATGTTGAAAAATGTAGAACACATTATTAACAGGCAAGAACAAGAACTTGGAAAAGAAACAGAGAGAGATTAGTTTTTCTTCGACCAATGTTAGAAAGTGATTGGGCTTCGATGTGATTAGTAGTTCTTCTAAGAATATTGGATGGGTCTTTATCCTTAGGGTTTACAATAAATGTTTTGTGTTATTTTATCATTTAAGAAAATTAAGTAATTCGTCCCTGCACCGATAGACTACTAACTATAAAATTTTAATATGTTCACCAATCTTTAATTCGATATCCTAAAACCAATATGTAGAGGTGTCAATGATTTCTAGATCGACTTAAGGATCATACTATTACTAACTCGGAATCAGTTAGAATAAATCAAGTTAAGCATGCACACTCTCCTTTTGAGTTCCTAGCTAATTAATTTACTAAGTTGAAGTCAAGTCAAAAACATCGACTCTATTATGCGTTTAATTGGCCTAAATGATCCCATGAAAGTTAAATGAATTCACGATGAGATTTTAAGCACGAAGGTTTTTACTATCGTATACTATATGCATCCAAAGTTCATATAATGACATATTATTTGCATCCACTGGGAGCTATAATCAAAATGAATGAGTCCTATCTGCAAATATATATATATACTATTGCTAGCAGTTGGTTGGATTAGCATTTATGCATATGCACCTATACAAAGTTGAGTGTTTTGAGCAGGGGCGGCTCAAGCATATTAGTGGCCTAAAGCAAAAATCAAACGGGGCCCTTAAACTTAAATTGTTAATAACTTTTATAGAATTGATTTCTTCTAGTTTTCAATTGATAATATAACACTTCTTATTTTAATTTATTTTTCATGAGTTATAGTACTCCAAATATGTCAAATTTCTTCTAATAATTTCTTCATTTTTCATGAAAAGTTTATTTTTTCTACCAATAATATTCAATATTTGTTATAAAAATAAAACTTATAACCTATTATTTTTTTAAAATGAGGCCCCTTAAATTTGGGGGCCTAAGGCACATGTCTTATTTTTAACACTGTCGAGCCGCCCCTGGTTTTGAGTTCAGTTGTTTGCCCGTTGTGGCTAGCAATATTTTAGTTTAAGATAGTATCTCTTGTTGTTCATCTTGCATTCCTAAGATACTTAGAACAAAACTTTGAAGAATTGGTAAGAAACAACAAAGTTAAAAGAGTATTTTCAAAACTAGAAAATTAAAACTAGTAGAGAAAATAGAATCAGAAACAGTTTAGAAACAATATAAAAATATATTTCTCAAAGAAAGAAAATCGAGCCCACTAAATGCACAGTGTCCCCTTAAGGAAATTATTCCCCTCAAATACTCGAGGTTAATGGAATATATATATCCTCCCAGGATAGAACGATCTTACTCACCGGTGTATCGGTACCTAAAACCACGATGTCAGCGAACCACTCAACGGCAGTAAGTACACTTAGAATACTAGATTTAGTAGTAGCAGAAGTCCAGAAAAATTAATCCTCTTAAAATGAGAGGAAATCCCT
Organism: Solanum raphanifolium; assembly: GCA_036250405.1. NCBI lineage: Eukaryota > Viridiplantae > Streptophyta > Magnoliopsida > Solanales > Solanaceae > Solanum > Solanum raphanifolium. The sequence goes on along the minus strand of JAJOOE010018995.1, from coordinate 3,196 downwards.
CAATTTATAGAAAACAAAGGGTAGTATGAAAATGTTCTTATTGTGCCTTACCGGAAAGGTTACAACCCTTTGAAAAAGTCTCAATCATTCGGAAAGGTCACAACCTTTCATAAAAGTCACAACTTTTCATAAAAGTCGCAACTCTTCGTAAAAGTCGCAACTTTTCTTTTCATAAAAGTCACAACTCTTCATAAAAGTCGCAACTCTTCATTTTCCATTCACACCTTTTAAAACCCAACAATCCCCCGCATGAATGGGAATGACTCCAAGACAAAGAAACGGACAAGTATGTGTACTTTACAAGCAAGAATTAATTGCATCTGGATAAGTAGGTTTCCCTTTGAACTTTCCATAGTGAACATATGTCGGATATACTTGGTCAATCGATAGATTTGATATCTTTGAACCGTCAAGCTTTGGTGTATACCTAGACAATCATATGTCACACAATCAACCCTTTGCCGTTTATTGTTCTTACGGTTGTGTTCGTTTCAGCCATGAACACCTCTTGGTTTCATGAGTGTATAGAGAGATGTGCTTTTGACAATCATCCTCTTTGAAGCGGCTTACACTTCACACTCACATAGGTGATTTCTAACTATGTTATCACGTAGATACACTATTTGGTCAAATCTGTCAAACTTGGCAAATCATTAAAAACTTTAAGCTTTATTAACTCATTAACAAGCCTTAATGTTAGATCCTTGTTCCTGAGCATTGTCTTCATCATGAGAATGGATTGAGTTGGTTGACAATGCTGAACAGTCAGTCACAACTTTGTTTTTCTCCTTGAACCTAGCTCTTGGGATCTCCAATATGCTAGGTAGAGTTACTGCCATGATGACTTGTCCTAAGCCGTAAATTCATTCCCTTAGATGATCTTTTAACTTTCTTTCTAGTTAGGCCTTTTTGTAAGTGGATCCGACACATTATCCTTTGACTTTACATAGTCAATTAAGATAATTTCACTAGAGAGTAGTTTTCTAACGCTATTATGTCTATGTCTTATATGACGAGACTTTCCGTTATACATCATGCTCCATGCCCTACCTATTGCATCTTGACTATCAAAGTGTATGCTTACTGATGCCAAAGGTTTGGGTCAAAAAAGAATATCTATCAAGAAATTTTGGAGTCATTCAACTTATTCACCGGTCTTATCTAGAGTACCTAGCTTAGAGATCATTGTAGAGCTAGTGATACATGTCTTTTTTTGGAAGATTTCCAAAAAACTGCTCCTCCACAAGGAGTAAATACATATCCACTCGTGGATTTTACTTCATTTGATCCCGGTGATTCAATTTGCATCACTATATCCTTTCAATACTGCTGAATATTATTATAATGCAAGACATAGTTTTGAGTATGTTTTAACAAGTTCACACACTTTCTTTTCTTTACCAGGAACCACAAAATCCTCGAGTTGTTCCATGCATATTTCTTCCTCCAATTCTCTATTTAAGAAAGTTATTTTCACATTCATTTGATGAATTTGGAGGTCATATACCACAACTAACACAATTAACATCCAAATGAATGTGATTCTAGTTACTGGCGAGTATGTGTCGAATAGATCAAGACCTTGTTTTTGTCTAAAGCCTTTGACAAAAAGTATTGCTTTATATTTGTTAGCAGTTTCATCGACTTTCATTTTCCTTCTGAAAATTCACTTTGAACCCAAAGGTTTATTTTCTGGAGGAAGATCAACCAACTTCCAATAGGATTGCTCAAGATTGAACCAATATCACTATTGACACCATCTTTTCAAAAGGATGAGCCCACATAAGACATAAGAAATGTTACAAAATCATATCCGAAGGTAGTAGACGTCCTTTGACATTTACTACGCGTCTGAATCTCTTTATTAAGTACATTCTCCTTTTGTTCTTTCCAAGGTCTTTTAGACCTTTCACTAGACTACTCAAGTCTAATTTTACAGTCCACAGTTCTTAGGTCCTATTTTAATCCTTTTAAGAATAGGAACTTGAACTTTGGCTAGACACCCCCACACTTTGAAATATTTCAAGTTGGATTTCCTTTCTTTCCATTTCTCATATGGAATAGATTGTGTTCTGAACAAACAAAATTGCTTTCTTTCTGAAAAGATGAAATATTTTGTTGTTTCCTTTTGCAGTAAGAATAGTTCCTCCACACAAGTTTTGTGGTAAATCTGAACTTATAAGTAATGCATCCATCATTTCCTTCAAACTTCAATTTTTTTTCCATTCTGCAACTCCATTAGATTTAGGTGAATAGGACAATAGTTTGATAAATCCATTTTCCAAACATATTTCTACAAAAGGAGATTTATATTCTCTATCCCTATCACTTCTCTTATCTTTTTCCCAACTGATTTCAACTTCAATTTTATATTGTCTAGACGTTTCTATTGTTTCATCCTTACCATTCAACAAATAGACATAACCGTATCAAATGCAATTGTCAATAAAAGTTATGAGATACTTTTTTTCACCACGAGATGGTGTTGACTTCATATCACAAATGTTAGTGTAAATCAACTCTAAGAGATTAGAATTCCTTTCAACAGATTTATAAGAATGCTCAGCATTCTTACATTTCACACAAACTTGAATACATGTTGTATTCATTATATCACGAATACAATTGATATATATATATATATATATATATATATATATATGTGTGTGTGTGTGTGTGTGTGTGTGTGTGAAATTGTGAGTTGTTCCAGTTAGAGCTATAGCTTTGAGCTCCAAGTTCCTTTGAGTTTGTCCTCTATCACTAACTCCTTCCCTTTCCCCACAAACATAAGCTGTGAGACAGAGAAGAAAACGTCCTTCGATTTTCTTCAAAATAATTAATATGAAAAAAGTTTCAAACATTCTTCTTGAACTTTGTGTTAGAATATGCACAACGGAAGCTATATTCAGGATCACAAATCTTACATATAGACTAAACAATATAACATAAACGAGTTTGGAAGAACACTAACCTGTTGAATCTTCTACAAAAGTCGTCCAGATGCCAAGGATCCAGAGCTACGATCTTCTCCTATTTCCTGATTGACTGTTACTACCAAGTTACTTGTGTGGGCAAGTATTACTTATTTTTCAAAGATCATTCCTTTCATGCCACATCCAGCCTATTTATCTAGTTTTCCAACTCAAGAATGAATAGAAAAAACGTCCAAATAAAGTTCAGGCTTAATGAGCAATCA
>JAJOOE010018994.1:0-12502 GCA_036250405.1 Solanum raphanifolium | reverse complement strand
ATATTTGAAATAAAAACTAAGCTAGAAAATACTTTCTGCAAATTTAAAGTGAAATAATAATATAACAAAATTGGATATTGAAATATAAATACAATTTATTTTGAATAAACTTATTCTATGTATTATATATGTATTCATCGCAACTGTATTTTTCAATATCATTTCGATCTACAACTAATTTGTATTTATATTTTGGTATATACTACGCAACTACCTTTATTTTTGTGCTTGAACTAGAATGCCAAAGAGTTGTATTCATAATAAATCAATACCAACATTTTTTGTATTTTAAATTAGTTATACATATCATTAGGTATTCGAATACATTTCGGATGAACACATATTCAAAAAAGTTCAAACATTTAAATATCCAAAACAGAGGGCATTAGAAATTTTTCAACACTTCAACTCATATAAGATATAAAATACAAACTAGTGTTTTCAAAAAAAAAATGAAATTCTTAAGAACAAAGAAAAAACACTAGAAAGAAAAATGGCAACATATGCTCATTCAAAAACGTAACTGATGTTAAATTTAAAAAAAAAAATACCTTTTTTGAATTTTTTTTGTTCCATGATTTTCTCTATTCAGTTATTAATTATTTGTATTCTTTCAAATTAATCAAAATAAAACAAATACATAACTCAATCCTTAACAAACTAAAATATTGACATTTTAAATAAATAGTGAAACTATTGCTAAGGAGTCCCCATTAAAAGCTAAAATATTGTTGTTTTGAAAATTTTCCCAAAAATAAATTGCAAACTTGGCCAATGGGAATTAAGAGAGAATTCCGGATCAGGAACAATTCTTTCTTATTCTAAGATGCCCGTCAGTCATGGTATCCATAGCCTTGCTTCTTTTTCGGCCAAATCCTTATTTCGTTTTGCTTCTCCCGATCGGATGACCAAAATGTCCCTCGTGTATGAGGGTTGCTTTATTTTGATCCTTAATAAATTCCACATGATTCATATGGTCCTTCATGTATTATAAAAGGTACTCAATTTGGTCATTTACCCTAAAAATAACAAATCCATAAGTTAAATTTAACGTCCGGCCCACTAAAAAATAAAATACCAAAAGCCCCCTTTCTCCTTCATCAGGCATAGCTGAAAAGCTTGGCCTAATTCTTCTCCCTTCTCTCTTCTCCGGCGATTATAATGCTCTAGGCCATCGACACACCGCCGCTCGTCCACTAGCCAGCCGTTTCTCTCCACTTCAATCCCTCATCCACCCATCCTCTATTCCCATGGTTTATTAGCCCTAATTCAAAATTAGGATTTCTAAAAAATTATATTTATAATTAAGTTAAAAATTAGTTTATTTTTTTACATTGCTATTGACATTATAAGATTTGATTCTATATTTAGAATTGTTAATGTCTCTAGTGAGAGCCAATTGTATATGTGTTGTCATCACAATTTTTTTTAACAGATCCTGTGTCCCTGTGTTTAAGGCAACATTTTTCAGCTTTAAAATTTGTCATAAGGGGTTGATGAAGCATCAACCAAGCAAATTTCATGTTGAAGGCATTATAAAAATGAATTCACAATTTATATAAAACAAGATGAACTCGGTCCTTTGATGTTTATCAAAAGCAGAACTCAATTATCTGAATCATACTTTTGAGAAGTAGTATTTTTAAAAGTGGAAGAGGGATCCTTTTGATGGCTAAGGTAAAAAAAAAAAAAAGGCACAAGCTCTCTGAAACAGAGCTTTTGATGGGAAGACGTAGAGAATGAATGAGAAAGGGAGCTTTTGGTATTTTATTTTTTAGTGGGTCCTGACGTTAAATTTAACATATGGATTTGTTACTTTTAGGAAAAAGGACCAAATTGAGTACCTTTTATAATACATTATCAAGTGGAATATATTAAGGATCAAAATAAAGTAACCATCATATATTAGGGACCATTTTGATCATTTTCTCGAATTAAGAAGTTAGCCAAATTGAGTTTAATTGGTGATTCGGCTAAAAACTAAATAAGATGAATTAACATAAATTAATGGCGAAATGGTCTTGGAGGCCCTTGTACTTGGCTCCGTTTGTATGTTAGACCCTTATACTTACGATTTTGCCAACTGGATCCTTGAACTCGCTGAAACACAATATATTAAATACCTCCGACCATTGGTTGAATGCATGTGGCATTAATATTGATGACTTGGAACGATGCGTGATTCCACGCGTTTTAAAGCAAGTATGTATAAATTTATATGAAAAAAATATTAAAATTTTTAAAAATAAATAAATGAGAACACCCAAAAAAAAAAAGGGAAGTCATCTTCTTCAAAGCAGCGACACCCACCCCCCAACCAAATTTCTTAAACCCATTCCACTTTTATCTTTGGATTTACCCACCATTTTCCTTCTTCATATCGTAACACCCTCGCACACTGTTCCACCCCTAAATATTTTCGCAAAATTCTTTATTTTGCTGAAAATCAACGTCCCTCCTAGTTCTTTTCGTTTTGCCATACTTCTTCTTTCAAAATCTCGATTTCGTGTGTATTCTTTGGTGTTAGTAGGTATTGAAAAATGAAAAACTCCATTGATAAGCTTCTTCTTTTTTTGTTTCTCATCCGGTGTTCGAAGTCCACATTGGAGCTCCGATTAAATCTGGATCGCGCACTGCAGGGCCCATTCAGGGGTGGCACTCTCAACAGGATTTTCTCCATACCCAGGGCTCGAACCCGAGACCTCTGGTTAAGGGAAGCACTCCCACTAGTGCACCATAACCCATGTTGGTCCATTGATAAGCTTGATGAAGCTTCAAGAATAAAAAATGGGTTTTGTAATTTATGAAATAAATTTAAAATTGTATAGAGATTTGTTGGGTTTGTGTTTGTGAACCAATAGTGTAAAATTCAGGTCAAATAGGTAAGAATTCCACCCATTTGACATGAATTTGGTGCTCAATTTGAGAGCAAAAATGGAGAAATAATGTTCAAATTTTCCAGGTTACACTTTTTATTTTTATTTTATTTGTTTAAAATTTAATTTCTTATGTGTCATTAAAAATGATGTGGAATCCTACATGTAAATGAGTGTACCACACGCACACACATAGGATGAGGAAAGGGTTTAAAATATTGTGTTTTAGTGAGTTTAAGGGTTTAGTTGACAAAATCATAAGTATAAGGGTCCAACTTACAAACAGAATCAAGTATAAGGGTCTACTAGGTCATTCCACCTAAATTAATTAATGAGCTTCTTAATGTCAACAAAATAAAATAACTAACTTAATTATAAACTATTATATAACTAAACTAATTAACCAAATATTTAATTAAAACTAAAATCTTTTTTTGAGAATATTTCCGAATATTCACAAAAATGTACTAATTATCTACGAAATTATGCAAAAACATATATTTTATTTAAAAATTTATAAAAAAAGTGGCAAATATATTTAAAATAACTTACAAACTATATTATTTATTTTTTTGAAATTTTATAAAATTAATTATTTTAAATCGTTTGAAATTGAAGAAGCACGATGATTGATTTATATTGTGGAGGGCCAAAATTGGGTGTCAACAGACCTAATAACCAAATACCTCTAGGAAAATTCTCGTTAAACAAAAAACATCCTTTATGTGTCAAGCATGTGATTTTCCCAAATCCCTATATTCGGTCGAATTGATTTCTCTCAATTAGAAGGCAATGAGACTTGGAAATTTATATGCAATATGCCTGCAATCTCTTTCAGACCTCTTATCAAATAAGTAGAGGGCATTTTACATTGCCATAGCAGATCTTGAACATGGTTATTTCTATTTGCCCTTTATAAATACAATACTTCTTTCAAGACCATAAAGACAGACAAAAATAAAAACTAGCATCCTAACCTTTCATAAAGTACAAAACTCTTTCGCTTGGAACTAATTATTTTTCTGCCCGAAAGCATAAATAAAGTCGAACTATTGTGCATTATCGTTCCTGGAGGATGAAGATGATCAATCCACTGAATATGGAGATTTGGGGGAATTCATGTGCTTTACAAATGATTTTTATTTCAGCTTTTAGTTTTTTAACAAAAGGATGTTAATTTGCCGCAAAGTTTAAGATAGTTAAAGGATGTTTTTGTTCACAATAATACCTTAAAGGATCTATCCTAAGTTTGGGCTATACTTCAGGGATGATTTTAGCCCAAAACACCAAATAGTTGATCGGATTCACGGTTTACGCAAATATTATACTTGAACACAATATGGGATTATAAGCACAAACTCACTATCCAATCTTCTTGGTTTACTAGAAATTTAACATATTTGCTTGCACTCTAGAAACTAACAAGACTAGAAGAAAAGAGACCTTTCTCTTGCCGTTTATACACAAACATGTACATCTACTACAAACTTTAGATGTCAATTGTCTCAACTGGCAATAAGCACCAGCAAGTTTTTCAACAAAATCTGATAATTGTCTCAAAATTTTCAAAAAATTCCCTACTAAATTTGATGGTAACAAGAAAAACAGAAAAAGGTTGGTTACAACGAGCAGCTAAACCAAAGTTTTCATCCTTGTCAACGTGAGGAAACCAAGAACTTTTCCACCAACATTCTTTCTCCTAGCCTCTTCATGGTCCATGATTCCAGCTGAGGTAGTCAGTACGATGTATCCGAACTGCAAGTATACGTAAAGATCAGACCATAGAAATAGATAATATATAGAATAACAAGTACGACTTTTACTCCATCTGTGATCGCAGAAAATGTCTGCAATTTCATTTGCTTAGTATCAAGTATGAAAGATAACAATATTATATACCTTAGAAAGGATTTTTCAATTATTATTATTGTCAGATAGAAGCACAAACGCCACATGAACTTTCTCAAATGGTACTCCTACACTAACCTAAGCACAAAAGAACATTAGAACCTGAAACTAAGAGAATTATTCCTGGAGAATATCACAGATGAAACAGAAAAGACTCCAAAATAAATGTTAGCATACACATTAGAAGACCTAAGCACAAAAGAATATTAGAACCTGTCTAAATTGTTTCCTAGGGCAATATTATCTTAAATAACTAAAAGTAATCTCATGTTCAAGTTCTATTCATAAGTACCAAGAAATTGCAGAATAGTACAAATATTCCCACATCTATACCTCTCATCTTCACCTTGTTAAATACCTTCGAGAGATCCATAGTTTTTGAACAATTTTTGCTCATTTATAGCACATCTATGATATTTTTATGTTCTCCCACTCATGCCCTGTACAAATGGAGCATGAGGTACCGAAGCAAACAGGAATAAACATACAGATCCTGATCTACAATTATCTTCACAAGACCAGCTTCAATGTTTTTGGAAGTTTATAGATGACCAACTAAAAGGAGCATAACCAACTTGTTGGACATTTTCAAGTATCCTAATATTTTTGCGACCTGGTAAGAATTTTGGCTACTAACTTTGCAAAGTTCAGTTTACGAAAGCAGGAAACTTCCCATGACACCGATTAGATTTAATAATTTTTGCCACTAAAATATAGTTGTGATAAACAACTGAACAAAAAGGAAGCCCATACTATGACCCCTGCTTCCATTTCTTTTCAGCATTTATTACTTCTTTTCTGACCTTTTCCCCGGGAGATGAAAAGGTAGAAGTAAACAACTTATCTACGCACCATTTTTATGAGTAAGCTTGGTAATGCCACCAATGGCTTCTTTTGCTTTCCGAGGAACAGCGAGAGAATTGACATGGTATTGTTTTGTGGTACTGACGCCTAGTGCTGCTGGAATTGCCTGGAAGACAATGAAATGTACAGATTGATAAAATTGGCCTAACATACATGAGCAGAATATGATACAATTGAAAAAGAAACAAAAAAGAAAAAGGCATCCAACTAACCTTGAAAAGTAGACCGTTGGTGTCCTGGAAAAAAAGGACCCATCTTAAGCCTGCATCATGCCTAGATTGCACAAAATTTGGACCATCAAATCACAGAAATACGTTAACGCTCTTTCTCTTTTTAAGTGAAAGCACCTCTTGAAAAATCAATACAAACTGGATGCACTAGTGATGTAGATACAGGCTACATAAAAGGTTTAACATCAGTTTTTATTTCTGCAAAACGATGGAAAAAAAGCCTTGGTAATATGAATTTCCTTTTATTTACTTTGAAGATGGATACACTACAAGCTAGGGTCCATAAAGGTATCCATCTTTCTCTAACTGATTAACATTTATGTAGGCTAAAAAGGGCTAGTTCATTGGTTCATCCAAATAACATCAGAGTGGATGAGAATGACAAAAAAAAAAGAAAAATATGGAACAAAAAGGTCGAGAAGGAGTGAAAACATACCAAACTTTAAGAAGGTCACTTGAGTAAAGAAGTGAATGGACGTCACCATGGCCATGAGGTTTTGTCTGATAAAGCAGAGGCAACGGTGAAAATCAAATAAATAGAAGCACTTTCAGCTAAAAAGTTACTGGCATCAATTGAATACAAGAATGCTCATATCTGAAAACTTCGAACCCAATTTCACTGTAACAAAAAAAATCTAATTGTTTTGATGTAAAGAAGCAGAAAAGGAAAATTTAGTTTAAAAAAAGTACAACAAACAAATAGAAACGGAAAGTAAATACTAGTAATAGAATTAGATGCAGTACGTACCATGCTCACGAATTCTATATGCATAACTTTTTGCCTTCTTCCCCAATTTCCTCTTCTAAATAATTACAGCTGAATCATCCTGACCTGTAATTATTGTATCGAGTTTAGATAATTTAATTTTATATTTCTACTACTGGATCTAAACCGTATGAAAGAAACGGATCCTCGGTGTTCCACAAATTGATAACTCATAAATTTAAAATCATGTATGCAGCTCTAACGAGCGCAATGAAATTTGAACATACTTGGAGTAATTCTGGGTGAGTAATCTGAAGAAGACGGGCTGTGAAGAGCGCTAGCAACAGATTCAGAATCTTGAGGAAAAGAAGAATGTCTTTCTGGAGTTTAGAAATTGTTTATAGAAATTGTTTATAGAAGTCTGATTGGTAGTTTGTTGTATTTGACAGCAATAAGACCCGATCTCATGTTCGCGGTTTATGCAAGCTCCAAGTCAAGTTCATCTTGGTGTTGCTAAACGAACGTTGAGATATATCAAAGGAACGGTTGATTATGGTATTTGGTTTAAAAGGGAAAAGCAAGGGCAGCTGATGGGATAATGATTAGGCAGGAAGTGTTAATATGAAAAGCACTTCTGGATATGCTTTTACACTTGGTTCAGGCATGTCCTCATGGAATTCAAAGAAGCAAGAGGTGGTAGCTCAATCTTCTGCTAGTGCAACTAATCAGGCTCTATGGTTAAGAAAGATTCTATGTGATCTGGAGCAAAATGACATTGAAGCTACCGTCATTAAGGTTGACAACAAGTCAACAATATCTATGGCCAAAAATCTAGTGCAACATGGTCATAGCAAGCATATAAATGTGAAGTTTCACGCTACCAGGCAAACAGAGAAGGATGGCGAACTTCAACTTGTTCATTGCAGCTCAGATAAGCAGATTGCAGACATCATGACAAGGCTCTTCCTAAGGAGAAATTTGAAGATCTAAGGGCTAAGTTGGGAGTATCCAGTATATGCAATAATCAGATGCACCATCGAAAAAAGTAACCACAAAAATAGCTCCAAAAAACAAACAAAAATAATCAAATTCCTCGAAAAGACACTAGGATGACAACACAAATTCACAGGTTAATGTAACTATAGATTAGAAGCAGACCAGCAAACTTCAGAAATCATGACAACAATATAAACACAGTGAGGACTCAACAGAAGACAACACAATAATTACCAATATACAGACCTACATCAATAACGTTGCCTTTATAAAAGAACAAGAAACAAATTCTCACCACCACCCATTATCAAAAAGCATAATAAAGGCCCATATGTGAGAGGGGGTGTTGAGAATACAATTAACCAATAAAAGTGTGTTCTCTCAAATAGAACAAGCTCACATACATCAATCCACTTACATAAAAATGTATATAGTCTTTTAAATCTTGTAACCCAGTCAGGCTGTTGGAATTGGAAAACTTGAACAAAATATAAAAAAAGACATTATCTCTGAAATAACATACTTAAACTGAAATAACATATCTCTAAAATAACATACTTAAACTTAAAAGAAATATGTTATTTCAGTTTAAGTATGTTATTTCAGAGATAATTTCTTGTTTTATATTTTGTTCAAGTTTTCCAATTCCAACAGCCTGACAGGGCATCCACATTTTTATACGTCTCTGACAATTTATCAAACACCTGGTCCACCTTTAGGTTGCCACCAGTATCATAAGCAATATCAAGGGCAGATGAGGCCGGAAAATGACTGGGAGGCAATACAACTGATTGTGAAAACTATAGGGACAGAATTAGCGCAGTCAAAATGAACATGTAAAGAATTAGCTAGACACCTCACCACATCATTGTTGGCTTGTTGTCGAAATTGCTGAACAAATTTACCCTTGAAATGCTTCCAATCCAAAAATAGCTTGTTGCAAAATAAGCTATTGAACCAGGCAAGAGCTTCGCCATCAAGGTAGAATGAAGGAAGTGGAAGCCAGTCATTCTCATCAAAGCCAAGGTATGTAAAGTACAACCCGGCACGAAAAATCCAACTCTCTGGGTTGCGTCGCCACTGAATCTAGGTAGAAACATCGGTGATGTTGTTGGAGTACAATCAATGAAAGCACCAATGCAATAAACTCAAATTCCTCACTATATTGATAAGAAAAACTGAAACGCAATTACAACTTTAGAATCGTAATTGCAATAGCCAAACTACTGAATTACAATGGAAATATGAAAATAACAAGTAACTAAGATAGAGATAAGAATTGGGATGAGAAACTAGAAGAAATTAGAATCTACAAAGAGCGATTGCTCCTTTGGATGGATGGATCTTGTAAGCATTACAGATGAGTACTAAAGATTTTTACTGCTTAAGAAGAAGCAATAATTTTCAAATCATTTTTTCCCTTTGAAACAAAACTACTTTTTTCAAATTTCACAATGATACATTGGTTAAACACCCATATAGCAAGCCAATTCATGATTCGGCAAAGAAGTAAGGAATCAAAAATTAATAATGTCTATTTCACAAGCTAATATTACCATGACTTGACATTCACCCCAACAATCATTTCGGCTCAATTTGGAGATAAGCAGAAATGGAGTTCCATTTATTGATTAAGGGAACAAAGTGAATATAGTAATTACTATACCTGTCGGGAAGGGAGCAATCTAGCAGTCCATCCTTCAATCTCCAACATCGAAGCGAGGACTAATGACACCACACTTGTTTAGCCTTCCATTCAGTTCGACCACAATCTTTCCGGACCTATGATCATCGACATACTCAAATTCTCCGATATAACCTACAGATAGATACCAACAGTAAGAAAATAATAGGGTGATGCTAGCAGTGCATACAATTAAGAAACAAACATACCATGCTTCTGCATAACAATGAGGAACTTGATGATGACTTTTGATGAAGGTCTAATCATGACCTGACGCTTTCCCCTCTTTTCAGTATTGTACATGCTCTTGAGAGGATCATTCAGCACACTAACTCTGACCATCTTTTCTTATCTAACTGTATCCAGTATATGCAATAATCAGATGTACCATCGAAAAAAGTAACCACAAAAATAGATCCAAAAAACAAACAAAAAGAATCAAATGGTAGCAAGATATAGTCAATGTCCTCTAAAAGACACTAGGTTGAAAGCACAAATTCACAGGTATTAGTAACTATAGATTAGAAACAGACCAGCAAACTTCAGAAATCATGACCACAATATAACCACAGTGAGGACTCAACATAAGACAACACAATAATTACCAATATACAGACCTACATCAATAACGCTACCTTTATAAAAGAAAAAGAAACAATTTTTCACCACCACCCATTATCAAAAAGCATAATAAAGGCCCATATGTGAGAGGGCGTGTTGAGAATACAATTAACCAATAAAAGTGTGTCCTCTCTAATAGAACAAGCTCACACACACCAACCCACTTACAATCTATTTGCTTAAAGCAGCATAACTCATTTTATTCGTGTCATACGTTGACCAACATATGGTTCCAGTAACCATATAATAATTTGGCTATTAGTTCGCCTCGAAGATGCAATCAATCGATTGTTGTATACTCAATTCCACTTAGTCTGTTGTAAATGGCTTTGTTAAAGGACTTCCATCCATCGCGATTACAGTTAAGTTGTCCCTTGCGATCCCAAATTAAGTGTTTTACGCATTGCAGCGTTCACATTATAGGAGAAAGTGTTTTCTGCCAGGAATTTCTTTATTCCTAAGCTCAAACTGAAAAAATTATCTTATTTAGGATGCAAAAATCACATTCGTCTCGCCACACTTGTTAGCTAATCAAGTGAAGAGTTTGAATTGACATAATTGTCAATTCACCTAAATAATATGCTTTCAATAACACGCACATCAAGTATTGAATCACCCAAAATAAATTGCAATTGTAATTGCAAGAACTAATATAATAGCTTCTTAATTTTATATATCAATACAATACAAGCAGTTGGTGCATCTCAACAAAAACCACCACCCCCAAACAAAAAATTATAATCCCAGTAATCATCATGAGCATTATGCTGACTTCCTTCATGGTAACATCTAGATTGATGAGTTTGAACCAACGATTCATCGGGTTGAACTAGTTGATTATAGCCCACTCCATACAGGACTTGACGCATATGACAAGTGGTGTGTGGATTGCCATCTTGAAAATTACCATTTCCCATGGGTGGACTATATTGTTGACCCGCTGGTGTAAACGCCTGTCCCCCATATCGCACTACCTGCGATCCATTTCTTAATTCATTGAAAATGGTCTCCGGCCAAAATCCAATACTAACAAAACCCTGAAACAAAAGATAATAGTCTACAAAAATAAATAACACCAGAGTTACAACAGCAACATACTTGTTGATACTGATATTAATATTCCAAAGTATTACAACTATCGTAATTTTAATTACCTTCATCCTTGTATATCTGAATTTCCAATTCATAGTCATCATACATTGGCCTAGAGATTTTTGGGAATGCATAATCTATTGGTACTGTAGTGTCAAGTTGAACAAATCCTGGACAAATATTGTTGTAACATCCTGTTTTCTGGCCGCCATCTGTCTATTTAATTAAAAAAAATGAAATTTACTTATTCTACATGTTTTTGAATGATTTCTTTTAGAAAAATACCAATTAATTTCTAATATACTTACTGTCCAATGGGAGTATAACCGAGTCCGGCTATCACCGTATAGTTGTGGATGTTCCTAAACCAAACAAACATCATGACTTTAGGAAATCGAATCGTCAAAAAAATACTTAATAGATTAAAATCATTGATTTGATATAAAAACTTACAATCCATCCGGCTTGTATTTGCTCGAAATTTGTCGCATTATCTGCACTTTGATGAAATATTGTTGCAGAACTATATTGGCCAAGTCCATTTACGTGTAGATTATACAAAGTAACAGTGGCTGTGGCACTTGTAAAACTTTTTATTTCTGGAGATGCATTTATACTAATTCCTGCAAACTGAAGTATGGTATTACATTAAATTAATTAGAATAACTATTTGAAATTGAATTTGTTGAGTATTAATGATAAATTTTAATAATTAAAGAAATAGTTACATCGATGATATCTTCAGCAAGGGATTTATTTGCCATGCTTAAGGAGGCAACTTTGGCATTTTGGAGTTGTTCTTGTGTCAATTGTCGAATAGGGACCGTTCCAATCGGACAACCTTTTTTATTCAACCAGAACCCTTCTGCCTTAAAATAAATATTTTCATCATTTTGCAATCGCTTGGCTTTGACTGATCTTTGTTTTTCTAGCTCCTTAGCAATTGTCATCTGTTGTTTCGAAAATCCCCATACGTGCAGAAAAAAATGATGAATTTCAAAGAAAATACAAGTAAAATTATATTCAAGTAAACATAAAACATTACTGAAAATAAATGCATGTAAGGGTTATATTTTAATGACAATGATAAGAGTTAATCAAAGAGTGATCAGTTAAACATTTTTTCTCAAAAAGTTACACTACATATATTATAGGGAAAAGGGTCAAAAATGCCCTTATACTATGTGAAAGGAACAAATATGCCCTCAGTTTATAGTTTGGCTCAAAAATGCCCTTACCGTCAATACTTTGGCTCAAAAATGCCCTTGCAGTCAATACTTTGGTCCAGAAATGCCCCTATAGTTAAAAAATGGGTCAAAAATGCCCTTTTCTGAATAAATATATTGTTTTTTTTCTTTTTAAACACATATTTTTCCTGATTAAAATATTATTAAAGAACACTATTCTTGTTTTCTTTCTTTTAAAATCAAATAAAAGTGTAGGAAATATTTTTTTTCTTCTTAATCTCATTTTATCAATTAAAATAGAATAATTTCATGTACCCTTTCGACAAATAATATATGTC
>JAJOOE010018993.1:0-10229 GCA_036250405.1 Solanum raphanifolium | reverse complement strand
TCATTCTAAATAACACTCCCCCCCCCCCCCCCCCTTCTTACCGCAACTACTGTCATGGAGTTAGCTGGAGCTTCTTCCTCGAGCCCTGTCATAATTGCGCACTCGACGAAAAAGCTTTACGTACGGCATTACCCTTCTTTCACTCTACCAAACATCTTTGATCTTATGTCTTTTGGCTTTACAATGATTTGATAGAACAAAAAAAGTTTCTATAATATTATTGATGTATAAGTAATTAGTTGTATGCTACTTTTTTATAAGGTAAAAACATAGATGTGTTAAGAATTCATCACTAACTTAATTATTTACTTAAGATAAGTCAAGAAAAACCTAGAATATTCCAGAGTTATAGAGAATTGAAGGAAGATCTCTAGAAAGAGTATTCTAGAGAGAATAGTGTAGAAATGTTCTAGATAGGGTAGTTCTAGAATTAAGTAGTTGGAGGAATATTCTAGAATAGAGTAGAAAAATATGTTTAGTTAGATTGTTCCATCACCTCCTATAAATATAGGTGTCCATTTGAGTTGTATGCAACCAAGCAAGAAACTAAGTAACAAACCAAGTAAGTAAGAAAGTAAGAGAGCAAATAAGTGTGTGCTCAAGTAAAGAGTGTTGTTGAAGCAAGCAACAAGTGTGATTAGGATTGTAAGACCGAAGCGGGTTCTTACTTTGATATAATAAAATTCAAGTTGTGAGAAATCGATTGTGCCCGTTGTGTCTCCAAACAACATCCAACAAGTGGTATCAGAGCATGTTGGATAAGAGTGTGGTAGTAACTCATAGAAGATCTTACAAGCTATTATCGGAAGCTACAAGTCGCGAGACACTTATCAATGGCAGATTTCGCAAGCATTCTCAATAGCTTTGAGAAGCTCAACGCAAGCAACTACGGATCATGAAGCATGAGAATGCATTATTACTTTTTCGGTCAGGAATTATGGGATATCATCAGTGGATCAGACACCACACCACCAACAGATGCTGAAACAACAAAAAGGTGGAAGGTCAAAGCTGGAAAGGCCATGTATGCTCTCACTGTAACCATCGAGGATGAGTTCCTACAACGGATTAAGAATGCCAAGACACCCAAAGAAGCTTGGGACACCTTGACAATAATTTTTACAAAGAAGAATGATGCAAGATTACAAAGGCTTGAAAGTGAGCTTTTGTCAATCTCTCAACGGAATATGATGATCAGTTAATACTTCTCAAAGGTAAAAAAATTATCTGATGAAATATCAAAATTATATCTTGAGAATGCTCTCACAAAGACAAGAATGAAGAGAATCATTGTTCATGGTCTAAGGCCGGAGTACAAAGGCATAATTACAATCACACGGGGATGGGCCACAAAACCAACTTTATCTGAGTTGAAAAATCTGTTGGCAAATGAAAAAGATTTGGAGAAGCCATTATCAAGTCTCACTATAAAAGACGAAGATAAGACGCTCTTCAGCAAAAGACAAGACTATAAAAAAAGAGAAGCGGAGAAAAGCTCACGACCAGGGGGAGACCAAAAGATTCAACATCAAAGAACCCAACGACAAAACAAGCAGGTGAAATGCTTCAACAACCGGCAAATGGATAAGTGCTACAATTGTGGAAAAAAAAGACACAATGTCAGAGACTGCTGGTACAAGAAAGTTGGAGGTAATATAGCTACTTCTTTCCAAAAACAGAAAGATGAAGAAGAAGTTTGGGATTTCGAGACCTCTTATGCAGTTGAAAAAACTAATCAACAAGAGAAGCTTGTCACCTGTCACTCTAACAAAGAAGAGGAGATTGCATTTGCAACTGTAAGTGAGAAATTGGTCGATTATGAACATGATTGGATCATTGATTCAGGATGTTCCAATCACATGACTGGTGATGAGAAAAAGCTCATTAACATGAGTGAATATAAAGACGGTCGAGTTGTGGTGACTGCAAATAATTTGAAAATGCCAATAACTCATATTAGCAAGACGGTGTTTGTGCCTCATCACAGCTCAAGACAAGTGAAACTTCAAAATGTCTAACAGATTCTGGTAACTATGTCTTGTTTGGGCCAAATGACATAAAAGTATATCCAAACTTAAAAGTTACAAGCATACCAATAATGGAAGGGAGAAGGTTAGAATCAATATACGTCATGCCAATCGAGACAACTTATGTGGTACTTGATGAAGCACCAACATGGTGGTACAACAAAGTCTCCTTGCCAGATTCAAGGAAATTGGAGCAAAAGCTACAATATAAACTTGTAGAAGAAGGACACAGAAAGGTGGTTGAACATGAACAAGAGGTATGTGAAAAATATAACTCACATACAGAGGAGATATTTTCAAAAGGAGAAAATAAGGATTCATGGAAAACAAGAGTACATGAAACTCCAGAATTGTTGCAAGAAAAAGTCCAAGAAGCTCTGCAACCTCAACTAAGAAGGAAGACACGATTGAAATGCTCAAATGCCAAGTATATAGATGCAACATTAGCAGAGATGGTTAACAATAAAGATGCTACTACCTTTGAAGAAGCTTCAAAGAGTAGGGATCGGAATAATCCGATGAAAGAGGAGATTCTCAAAGGACATGGACGTCATGATGGTTGCAGAGCAAGAATCGCTCACAACGGACGCAAAGGAAAAATTAAGTTGGTGTTGAGGGGGAGTGTTAAGAATTCATCACCAACTTAATTATTTACTTAAGATAAGTCAAGAAAAACCTAGAATATTCCAGAGTTATAGAGAATTGAAGGAAGATCTCTAGAATGAGTATTCTAGAAAGAATAGTCTAGAAATGTTCTAGATAGGGTAGTTCTAGAATTAAGTAGTTGGAGGAATATTCTAGAATAGAGTAGAAAAATGTGCTTAGTTAGATTGTTCTATCACCTCCTATAAATAGAGGTGGTCCATTGAGTTGTATGCAACCAAGCAAGAAACTAAGTAACAAACCAAGTAAGTAAGAAAGCAAGAGAGCAAACAAGTGTGTGTTCAAGTAAATAGTGTTGTTGAAGCAAGCAACAAGTGTGATTAAGATTGTAAAACTGAAGCGGGTTCTTACTTTGATATAATAAAATTTAAGTTGTGAGAAATCGATTGTGCCCGTCGTCTCTCCAAACAATATCCAACAAGATGTATGTTACAAATTTCTAAACCCTACACCAAAAATAAAAGTAGCAAAAATTTTCTATCAAACAAATGAGGCAAACATACACATATATAAATTTGCTAAGCGCCTAAACGATAGGGTAGATATTAGGGGTGTGTGAAAATCGAACTAACTAATAAACCGAATCGAAAAAATGTGATTAGGTTATTATTATTGAGCTAACGGGCTTTTAATGATTTTATAAATTGTTTTTATTGAATTATCAATTTGGTTTTGATTTTTAGTATTGGGTTGTTGGGTAAATCGATAACTCATTAAGACAGTAGGAATTTATAACTCTTTCATAAATATTAAATATTAATAATTTAACATAACTAGACACTATATCAGTATCCTACACTACAATCTACACATAACATACTTCATACTTCACATTACTTCTACTTCACATAAGAAATTTCATATTATGTTTTGGTCATAACATGCAATTGTTGCCTTCGTACTACATTTGCTCTTATTGATGCAATTTTTCATTATCTTTCTTATTTGACTATATCAAAGCATTTACAACTGATTTGCTTCTTTCCCTATATCGTGCCAAATTGTTAGAGAATTGTGACGTCATATATTTAGATTATGAACATTTTCTGATTGGATAAACCGGAAACCGAACCGTTAACGATCAAAAAACTGATAAGCTGAAAAACATTAGCAAATATCTTATTGATTTGTTAATGGTTTAGCGTATATAAAAATTGAAAACCAATAAACCGAATCGATAATATATAAAATCGAACTAAATCGATCGAAGAAGTAATATAAACCACACAACAACAACAACAACAACAATAATAATAGTCATAGAACCAAACAACATAAGCCAGGTGTGCAAACTAAAGGACAAATAGGGCACAAAAGCATATGGCTGGACCTGATAAGTACTTGATATAACACGAGGACACATATGTTCCCTCAGCTTATTTTTATTTATTCATTTTGAATTTTACACGTTTGTTTAAGAAATAATAATTAATATATTTATCATAATATTTATATGAATCAATTGTTAGTCTCAAATTTTAAAAAATAATTCAAATAATAAATAATTAGTATTAAGAGTAAACTATAAAAAAATAAAAATATTTTTCTTTTAATATATTAAAATATTAAAATTAACTAATAAAGGATATATTTTTGATATAGAAAACAAATAACTATTTACTTTTTTTGACAATTGCCTTCTCAAATTACTACTTACTTTTTTTAATACTAGAATATCTCTCAACTATTATTATTTTTTCTCAAAATATATTATACACCACAAAATACTCTTTGTCTCCTAATTGACAAGTCATATCCCATTAAATTCTATCTTTTAATGATTTAACCAATACTAAATCATTCAATCCAACTCAAGACTAGTCTCCTAATTATCAAATCATGTCCCATTAAAATTCTATTTTTTGATAATAAGTTTATTTTTTAACCCAACTCAATTCATGTCTTAGACCCGATTGAAAGTATATCAAATTTTATATCCAATAGAAACCTTTGATGAATTTATATATACCTCCAAATTTTTTATTTTATTAAGTTCAACTCTATGTATTCCTCTATCCGTAGAGTACATTGATTGTACATAAATGACTATAGCAGAATTGTCTCTAGGGGGAATGTTTTTATGCGGTGCTAACGATTTCTCATATCTTTCGAGATCCACCCGGTATAAAAAAGCCAAAATAAGTGATTTTAAAATTTGCTTCTTTCAATATTTTTTTATCCATTAAATAAATTTATGATAAAATTAGAGTTTTAATATGGCACGACATGCCAAGAGAAAGGGAGAGTTTTGTGGTGGTTAATATAATTGAGTCATAATTGATATTCTAATCCTAAAAGAAAATTAAAATAATTTTAGGAGGTAATTATCAAAATATGAATAACCATTCAGGAAATTAATTTATGTATAGCTATGGCCTATGAGTGAATAATTCATTGAATATATATAAGTTATTACTTTAAAATTCAATCTCAGAAAATTAAAATCTCAAACTCAAATTTCAAATTATAACCCCACCTTCAAATGGCCCAACCCACTAGGATAAATATAGACATATAAGCTAATTAATACTATAATTAAGCAAGAGTTAGAGATAAATTCAAGTTGTATTAGACTATAGTTAGGCTTGCTAGTTGGTGGTATCAATGGTGGAGATTAAAATTTCATAAATTGAAATTAAAAGTAAACACACGAAAAAATTAATTGAATCCAATATTTATATATAATATATATACATATAAAATTATAATTTTAAATTCAAATATATAATGTAATTTTTCAATAAAAAATTCGAACAAACCCTCTTGCTCCCACCTAGTTTCGCTTACGGGTGTTACATACAGTTTATAATTTGCATCATGCATTTACTATTTTATGTATATGTAAAGCCATAGTTAGAATAATATGTACAAAAGTTGGTGCTTTTTTTTTTTTTTTTTTTTCGCTTTATGGTTTTCCTCTCGATATTTATAATTTGTATTGCTTGATCAATTCGAATTTATGTCGAAAAATCTAAAAGCACCCTATGTTCATTTAAACGCGCCCCTGCATCCACAAAAGCTTAAATCCACCCCGCTCCACCCCATTATCATCCCTATTCAAAATCAATCAATAGAAGAATTATCACTAGATCTTTGGTTGATGATTTATAACAAAATATTATTTAGCTAAATCAATTTTATATGAAAATAAAACTTCCATATTATATTATAGTATCTCATATTTGTCACTTAAGTTGTTCTTATTCAATTTGATTATGATTAATTGATAGGTGAGAAATCTTTTCATATTTATTGAATGTGAATAATAGTACTTTTTCATCGTTATGTCTTCTTTTTTTAACCTATAGTTGAATGATTGATTTGACAAGATGGAGTACTAGATAGTTGGTAAAAATGGCATAACATGGACAGATGATCTACTGATCCGTTTTTATATTTTTCATAGGATGTCCGATATTTATGGCGGAGTCTAATTAAATTTGAATTTTGGATAAATCGTAACCTAACAAAGGCAACTCCAAATTCAAGAGATTTGAATTTGAGACATCTGGTTATGAATGAAAGGAATATTTATCACTCCATTACAACTTTGATGATACATTAATGATCTTTTTTAGATTGTTTGATCCTTATAGATTTGACACACCTAGAGCCGTCAAAACGGGATTAGCCCATAGGGCCGGCCCAACCCAACCCATTATTGGGGTAGAGTTGGGATAAAATTTTTCAAGCTCATTCAAAACTAGAGCTTATAGCCCAGCCCATATAAGCTCTTAAGGCTTGATCGGGGCCAGACCAGTGTCGGTCCATGGGCTAAAACTTTTTATTTAAGGGTAACTTACAATAATCTCACTAGTATATAATCTAATTACTTAAATACACGCTATGTTGTAATATTATGAATCTTACCAGATTTTGGTACGTCCAGATACATGTATCTCGGAATATACTAACTCAAAATTAGGTTAATTTGTTCTAGATACACTCTATCCAAGTAGATTCACATGTATCTAGAATACATAGACAAATATCGCGCCCTCGCCTCCCTCCCATCTTGCTTGTCACTCTCTTATCTCGCTCGCGTATCTGGTATGCGAGATACATGCTAATTACACTAGATTTTTTGCTAGTGTTATTGAAATAACACCATTGTTTGTCATGTTTGATTTGAAAATCATCTCATTTTCTTGATGTTATAGAATTATACGTTTGAAAAGAAAAAAAAAGAAAAAGGAAAAAAAGAAGGGCTAGCCGCCTCAGCCCTCGGCCCTTCTAGGGATGGGTTGGGTTGAGCATATTCAAGTTTGGGCCGACCCGCCTTAGCACTTCAAATGAAGGGCCGACCCTCCTTAGCACTTCAAATTCCTTGACCCGCGAGGCTTGGGCCGACCCTTTTTGATAGCTTTAGACACACCCCTTTAAAAAGTCTTAACCAAAAATACATTTACCTAAACTAATCTTATTAATGATTGTTTGAAATTCTAATTTTATTTGATACTAAGGATAATAATAAAATAATTTAAAAAGCTCTCTCAATTTGCTAAAATGGATAAGTAAAATAAAATATCTAATTGTAGTTTCAATTTATTTGATTTTTTAAGTCAATTTTAAAATGAATGTTTTTTTTTGAAAGTTTTCTAATTTTAATTATTCAATGACATGTTTATGATCACCAGATTAAATGTATTTTTGATACATTTTACGTATCGTTAGTTTAAGATAACAAAATTTAATTCTTTTATACTTAAAATTTCATATCAAATTAAAAATCAGATAAACAAATTAAAACAAAGAAAATACGAGTACGTAGGTAGCACGGCTATATACAAACCAAATACGCACGTAAGATTTTATATATATATATATATTATGCCTTGTCTTTTTTTTCTTTGTTTTCAAATAAATAAAAGCGAAGTTTCAAGGAAACATCATATTTGGAAGCTTCAATTATGCCTTTTGTCTTTTTTCTTCTTTCAAAATTCAAATGAAGGGCATCGATATAAAAAATTAAATATATAATGAACACAAATCCAAATAATAAAAAACTGTAATAATATATATGCATTACTAGAAATGTGGAAAAACCGATTTAATCGAAAAAAACTATTAATCTATTAGGATATGGGTAAACAATTTTTTAATGATTTTATAAATTTTTTAGTGAGTTATTGTTTCGATTTTTGATTTTAATGATTTCAAAAGGATTTTTCTCGTACAAGATGTTAATTTCGTTGATGATATTTAAAAAATTAATCTATACTCACAAAAAATAATTTGTATGTTTTAACAACATGTGTTCAACTGATCACCTTAACAAATTAAAGTAGCAAATCATGATATCAATCTTGGTTTTATATTCTTTTAGCTTATGTTCTTCGTTTACGAATTTGTTTTTGTGTAGCATGGTGCATGTGATATAAAGGCATGCACGTACCAAATAAATAATTTGACAATGTCATGATTGAAAAAATTATGTGTTTTAAGATTAATAACCATACTCAGAGACGGAGTTAAAATTAAAAGTTTGAGGATTCTAAATTTTAGGATAGAATGAAAAAATAAAGTCAAAGTATGCCTTTTTTTTTTTAAAAAAAAGAAATTTCTATTGATAATAGTTGGGGGTTCGAATTCACACTACTGGTGTGGAAAACATTTCCTCAATCCCTTTTAGAGTGATCAATCAATTTTGTTAGGGAGTTCACGAGTTAATATACACACACACATATATATATATAATTTTCTAATACAAATACAAGATCTACAAAAAAGCTATCGAATTCATTCGAACCCACAAGTCACTTTGCTCCATCCCTGACCATACTTGTCATTCTCAAGCTGCAGAACTTTGGTCCTACAATTTAAGTGACTATTTACCCCATATTATTGAGCAGTCTCTCATTTTATTCCTTTTCTTACGAAATTTATCAGTATTTTCTACTTAATTTATAATTAGAAGTAGTGTTTTAAAAGGCGGGGGCGTGAGGCGAGACGTTTTATATAGTAAAGGGCGAGGCGTAAGCCCCGAGACACAGGGCGTAAGTCCCATGGATCTACGAGGAGTAATCTCATGTATATTCAATTTTATAATTTTATTACTAATAAAATAAGCAAAAGTAAACCTTTCAATGATTTATGATTTTTATTTGAGATAAGTATTAATAATCAATAATGAAGAAAAAAAATATTATAATTACTGTTTGAGAAATATTATTACACTAATAATAAAAATATGATGTAAAACAAAAAAGGTAAAAAAATAAATTAAAAACGCCTGGGCGTACGTTTTTACGCTTAGGACTTACGTTTTTATGCTCAAGGATTACGCCTCAAATTTTAGGACTTACGTCTTATGGATCTACGTCTTTAATTTATGCCCAGAGCGTTTTTGGTACGCCCTGCCCCGAAACTCGCCCCAAAAACGTTTTTGAAAACTCTGATCAGAAGCTAATTGAATTTCTTGTAATTGACCACTAATCCATTATCAAATGGATTGACATAATTTTTTTAACTATTTAGCTACAAAATTTTATTCATCACTGATTTCTTATAATTGACCATAAAACCTATCTGGTATATAGATATTGACACCCTTGTAGCAATATTACAAGTAATAAAAGACTTAGATGAAGATCTAAAAAGAAAAATAGTAAGAATTATTACTTTAAAAAATAAAAAAGACGAAGAAAGATATAATATTATAAATTATAATTTCTTTGATACTTCTGATTATTATTTCTCAGAATAAGAATGAGTTTAAAAGAAGTCTCAGATCTTTTAAAAGACTTAATAGAAAGTCAAAAGCAATTAACCTTACGGTTAAAAATGATAGAAATAGAAATTATTAATATAAAAGAAAACCTTCCTGGAAGAATAACAAACATAATTGAAAAAACAGAAAAGATTGATAAAAGAATCAGTCAAAAATATATCAAAGAACTTTTAAGTAAAAAATCAGCAAGTGCAAGCACTTATCAAAAAGAAAGTATGGATGAAATTTTAATCCAAAAATTTCTTGAAAAACAAAAACTAAAAGAAAAAGATCTTTATAATTTAGAAAATAACTCTGAAGAAACTAATTCAGAAACAAAAGAAGAAAAAGATGAATGAACAATTAAATGAATTGGTTTATTCTATGGAAGATCTTAATCTTTCAGAAGAATTAAATGTTTTCATGAATAAAGGGGAAACAGGAGGACCCCAAGGAAAATTTGAAGCATCCACTTCAATGAATGAAGAATGGCAAGAGCCAGAAAATGATGATAAAAATTTTGCTAATAAAGCAAAAAAGAATAATGATTTTATAAAAAATTATCATAACAGTGATAAATCAAAATTTATGCCAAATAGGCTTCCAACAGGAGACATTGGGGCTCAATTCCTAGATCTCGAATGTAAAAGAGATCCAGAAGATAGCCTAGACCTTTGGTCTCAAAACATGCTCCTATACTTCCTATTAGGAAAAGGAAATTATACTGATGAGGAAAAATATATCATCATGGTAAACACTTTTATTGGAAAAGTAAATGACTGGTTTTCTGGATTAATAGAAGATTCAGAAAAAATAATCAAAAATGATAC